>CM042378.1:16229622-16492122 GCA_023634145.1 Thymallus thymallus
AAGTAAAAGAAACACATTAGTCTACATGTTGCTATGAGATATCCTTACCAATGGAAAATGCATTTGTTTCATCATGAGGCATATGTTTTAATGTTTTTATTAGCTTACCATTATTATCATTCCTGTGCATCAAACACCTCAATTTTCCACAAAAGAACAATATTTGCTTGCAATACAGTTGATCAACAACTAGAAGTTGTGCATACTCATGATCTGAGATTTGCGTGGAGATACGCAAACTTTCCCGTCATATTCAAAATGGATAAAAACCAACCTTTGCGGGAAAACTGGTGCAAGGTTTAGAGTGATTTCTGTGTGCTGACTGCGCACGGACCTTTGATAAATGAGGCCCCAGGTGTTTAGGACACATGCAGGCTGATGTACATTAGAGGGCACGGTTCTCTCCCTGCCGAGGGTTACATCATCTTCAACTCTGTCAAATATGAATCATATAATACTCTCCTACCTAGAGTGCTGTGAACTGAAGTCTGACAAAAAGTATTATTGTTGATCTTATTGTATCCTAAATTATGATTTCCTGCTTTACAAATAATACAACTAAATAATATCTATAGTGAAGAACTGATTAAATGTTCACTCTGAAAAAACTGATATCAAACAACCTGGTTTTATTGATATGGAATATGATTAGTTGAAGTTCTCTCCATAGAAGTAACCTTCCTTTGTTAGGGAAGGTGCGCAGTACAGTAAGCAGTGTGTGTGTGTGTGTGTGTACCATGGGAGTGTTTTCTCCTGCAGTATAGTGCCACGGCCCCCTCTAATAATTGGAACAAACCAAGCTGAAATTCTTAATTAGCTTCAGTGAAGATAATGAGAAAACACTCACCTCAACCACAGCCCCATGTGACACCAGTTCATGGACAGTACACACAAATACAGTATATATACAAACACACACACACACATACACACACGCACACACACTGTTATTGTGTCCAAGTCATACAAATGGTGAAGTGGTTGTTTTGAACATAGATAATCAGTATGAAGAACTAAGTGAGAAGAGCAGCATAAATCAAATCACACTCTGGAAATGAATAGCAAGAGTATTCTGTAGTATTTTACTGGAAAGCAACACACACATATAGGTGCATATACAGTTGGTTATCCTCCCTGTCAGGGCCGGCGTTGTGGGCGGGCACTAGGGGGCCTGGCCCGCCCTACCATACCTCCTTGCCCGTCCAAATAAAACATTCAAATAATGATAATTTATTTGACCGAGATGCGCGCTGACAGAAAGATAAAGCATCCGAGCGAGCAAAACAGCGCTGTATCTAATGCTGTCTGGACAAAAGGGGTATGGCATGTTATACCTTTTCTGGCCAGATATCATCAGGCTACATATACAGTAGCAAGACATAGTAGCGCTGTTTCGCTCACTAGTTTCTGCAGCGAGGAAGAGGCGAAGCGAGAGGGCTCACTCTCGCCAAAATCAATGGGCATAATATGCAGACTCGCATTGTTAGGGTGGAGATATTATAATCTCGGCATTATATACAGATCTCTGGTTTCAGCCACTTGCAAATTAGAAAGGAATGTTGGCAGGTGCACAGTGCACTGTTCGGAATGCTGTTTTCCCCTAAAGTAAATGTATGTTTTGCCAAAATTATATAATTACTCTTGTCTAAATAAAATAATTCAAAATAGTTTACCAGAGAGCTTGACTTAAGCCACAGAGGATCATTAGCTTATTGTTTTGTTAAATAGCCTATGCGTATTTGGGAAGCCACCAATTTGGGCAGCAGCGCGAGTGGATATAGGCCTAGCTGATTATTGAGTTGCGGCTGTTAGTGAATCTAAAATGTGTGAAGATAATGTGTCTTGAGTACAAGAAGAAGGGGCGACGATATGGGCGTCTCTCTCCAGAAAGCATGCACTAAACTCTACAGAATGTGCTCCGCCAATTCTTGCTCATTCGTTTCATCGTGTGAATTGTTTGTCCTTTGATTGTTTAATTTGATCAATTCAACATTACATATGTAACCAGTAGGCCTAGTAAATATACCGTTAATACCCGTAATTTGGTTACATACATTTACAGTCATTTATTGTTCGTATTCTTGGAGTGGACACTTTTGTAGAGTTCACAACCTGCTACACTTGTGAGAAACACGTTTTGGTTTATTTCATAACCAATTGGAGTTTTGCCCATGTTTTCATTGTCTTTTGTTTGTGAGCAATGAGAATGTATGTGGTTGCTCTGTCCTGACAACGTTGAGGGAGCGCACGCGTCTAGGAACTCCAACCTGCTGAGTTGATACAATGTTGCACTTCACTTATAGCTCAAGCCAAGACAGATAGAAAGAGAGGCAGGCGGAGTATATATATTAATGCGATTGAAAGAACCTACATTTTCATCAGGACATTTTCTACTGTTTTTTATTTATCGTATTTAGGCCTATGCATTTTACTTAGTTGATGATGGAAGTTATTGCTGCATTGGCTATAGGATATCTCTCAGTTCCATGCTCTAATTTCTTTAGCCGCCAATTGATCACGGTGTATCAATGTGTCCATATGGCAAAGGCTGGTGCTCTTGCATTAGTTGACATTTTACTTTAACATTTTTAGCATTTTAATTCCGATTTTTATGATTAACCACATGACAATACTTTTGAGAAACTAAAACGCTATTATTGAAGTGAAAGTGTTCCACGAAAATGCGCATGAAAAAATTATAACTGGCACGCAGAAAGGTAGAAATAGTAGGATAAATTGTAATAGGACTGGCTGAATTAAAGAAATTCGAAAAAAAACGGGCCCGCCTATAGAAATCAAACGCCAGTCCAACTGATTCATTCTGGCGCCAGCTCTGCTCCCTGTCTCTGTCCTTTATTCGATAACAAGAGCTGAAACCAGGATTTTCACTGCTGATCAAAGAATGCTGCTTTTAATATAATAATCTACCTTTATAAACTCCAACTCCACTATTTATTATTATTTTTAATTATATGTTACATTTTTTATTTAACCTAAATTTAACAAGGTAAGTCAGTTAAGAACAAATTCTTATTTACAATGACGGCCTACAGCGGCCAAACTCGGACGACGCTGGGCCAATTGTGCACTGCCCTATGGGACTCCCAATCACAGCCGGTTGTGATACAGTCTGGTCTGTAATTAATTTGAGCTGATATGAAGAGCTTCCTCTCTCTACCCTTGGACAGAGGGCAGCTACTGGCTATAGCTCATGGACACTGTGTGTGTGTGTGTCTGTCTGTGTGTGTGTGTGTGTTTGTGTATGTCTGTCTCTCTGTCTCTCTGTCTGTCTGTGTGTGTGTGTGTGTCTGTGTGTGTGTGTTTGTTTGTGTATGTCTGTCTATCTGTCTCTCTGTCTGTGTGTGTGTGTGTTTGTTTGTGTATGTCTATCTGTCTCTCTGTCTGTCTGTGTGTGTGTGTTTGTTTGTGTATGTCTGTCTCTCTGTCTCTCTGTCTGTCTGTGTGTGTGTGTGTGTCTGTGTGTGTGTGTGTTTGTTTGTGTATGTCTGTCTATCTGTCTCTCTGTCTGTGTGTGTGTGTGTTTGTTTGTGTATGTCTATCTGTCTCTCTGTCTGTCTGTGTGTGTGTGTTTGTTTGTGTATGTCTGTCTCTCTGTCTCTCTGTCTGTCTGTGTGTGTGTGTGTGTGTGTGTGTGTGTGTGTGTGTGTGTGTTTGTTTGTGTATGTCTGTCTCTCTCTGTGTGTGTGTGTGTGTGTGTGTGTGTGTGTGTGTGTGTGTGTGTGTGTGTGTGTGCATGTGAGTGTGTGTTCTGACTTACTGTTGTTGGGGTTGTCTCCTATGATGTGGTGTCGTCCGCTCCAGTACCACAGTAGCAGCGTAGCGTCTCTGGACCCTGACACAATGTAGCAGTCTCCCCCGATGTAGCTCTCTGATCTGGCCAGACACGTTACCACGTCCCAGTGGCCAAACACTATCTGGGTCAGCTTACCTGACCCAGATAGGACAGAGAGAGTAATATAAAGTAATGTAGA
Organism: Thymallus thymallus; assembly: GCA_023634145.1. Lineage (NCBI taxonomy): Eukaryota > Metazoa > Chordata > Actinopteri > Salmoniformes > Salmonidae > Thymallus > Thymallus thymallus. The sequence continues at coordinate 16,233,615 of CM042378.1, forward strand.
CGTACTGTAGTAATAAGGTAGTAGTATTATACGGTCTGTATTATTATCAGGGTCAGCTTACCTGCACAGAGACAGTATTATGATATAAACCTATGTGTGTAGGCCTACTGTGTGGAAGTAGTAGAGTGTAATATAGTAGTAGTATAGTATTACAGTAAAATATTAGTAGTATTATGGTGGTGGTACTATAGTAGCTAGTAGTACCATGGTAGTTAGTATTACCTGTCTCGGTGGAGTAGACTCTGAAGCTCTTGTCCCAGAAGCCACAAACCAGAATGTAGCGGTTGTCGGCGGTAACCACGAAGCAGTGTGTGTTGATCTGGATGCTCTGATCCACCAGGTCTGTGATCTGACGCTTGTTATTCCCAGAGTTGTTGGCTACACCCACACACAGAGGGATAACTTAGTTAGTATTCAGTACAATGGTCTGGCTTGGCCTCAGGGTAACACTCACCAATCAGAGGGTCCATCTCTATGGGCAGGTGGTGGGCCTGTTCCAGGGAGTAACCTGGCGCTCCTCTCAAACCTGGAAACACACACATTACACATGTATGTCACACGCGCAGGTACGCACGCAGGTACGCGCACACGCGTACACACACACCCTGAGCACCTGCTCCATGGTCAGAGGTTGGTTCATGAAGCTTTCCATGAAATGTATTGATTTCAGTTCCTGACTGTCAGGCTGAGTAGAGCTATGATCCCCAGGAGGGAGACTGGAGGGCAGAAACACATCAGCATGCTGGGAATATGAAGACCTTATTATTCTGCTCATTATTGTTGGAACCCAGAACACTTTTCTTCTCTCCAACAGAAAAACATTGGATCTGCAGCTGTGGTCTTTAACGACAGAATGTAAGGCTCCACTCTGGTCCTCAATTCGGTGTGTGTGTGATGAGTGTGTGCTCCGGTGACAGATGTGGAAGTGTGAGGAGAATGTGGTGCAGTCAAAGCCTAATTTCCCAGTAAGCTTTGCAATGACCCTTGACCCTGAGGTGAGTTTGGTTCCTGAGAAGTGTGCATGTGTGTGTGTGTTTGCGTTTGTGCATGTGTATGTGTATGTGTTTATGCGCCTGTGTGCGTGTGTGTTCCTTGGAGCGTTGGTGGGAAATGTTGTTCACACATGCCTAAGGACCAACATGTGGAAGCACGTAGACTCTCTTCACCTGACCGAGGGGTGTAGCAGGGTAGGTAGATATTATGTAGTGGTAAGGCACTGGTCAAAAGAAGTGGACTATATAGGGAATTGGGTGCAATTAGGGATGTGAACATAAATGACTGTGGAGATGGTGCTGGTTAACCCTGGTTTGTCCAGACCCAGGCTGCTACAGACCCAGGCTGCTACAGACCCAGGCTGCTACAGACCTGAACAGCTGTAGTGTGTAGACTAGTCTTGGTTGGTATGGAGGGGTTTTACAGGGCCACTGCTGTGGTAGGTAGCACATGTGGTGGAACACACAATTAGTTTTACAAGAGCATGTGTGTTCTGGCCTAGGAGTGTGTGTGTGCGTAAGTGTGTTCTGGCCTGTGTTTTCTGGCCTCTGTGTGTGTGTAGTTCACTCACCAACGGTGTTGTGCCAGCGGTTGACAGCGAACAGTCTGCTGCAGGTGACGGTGACAGCGGCAGGGACAGAGAGGTGTGGCAGGGTGTTGGCTGCTACGTGTGTCACCGGGGAGTTGGAGGGGAACTTCAACACCATGATCACATCCTGCTGCATCTGGTCCTTAAACATCAGAGGGCTCTGGGGAAGGAAACACTATTGGGTAGATGAGAGAAGAAGAGAGGGAGTGTGGAGGACGGAGGGATGGAGGAGGATGAGGGGAGAGAGAAGGGGACAGAATGGAGAGAGGTAATTAGTGTAGAGGTAAAACAGGTTTCAGACACAGAAGAGCTGCATGTACATGGTTGAGGAGGACGGAGGAGGAGGGAGGAGGAGGAGGAGGAGGAGAGAGGCGAAGGAGAGGAGGGGCGAGGAGGAAGAGGAGGAGGAGGGGAGAGGGTAGGGAGGAGGAAGAGGAGGAGGAGGGGAAGGAGGAGGAGGAGGAGGAGGGAGAAGGAGGGGATGAGGGAGGAGGAGGAGTGGGAAGAGGAGGGGGAGGCAGAGAGGGAGAGAATATGGGGAGGAAGGAGCTGGAAGAGGACCCCCCAGGCAGTCTGACTGTCAGACAGACAGACAGACAGACAGACAGACAGACAGACAGACAGACAGACAGACAGACAGACAGACAGACAGACAGACAGACAGACAGACAGACAGACAGACAGACAGACAGACAGACAGACATACATACATACATACATACATACATACATACATACATACATACATACATACATACATACATACATACAGACACACATACACAAATACAGACAGACAGACAGGGGCTAGAAACATAAGATGGAACTGTTGTTTATAGTACATGAAGCATCAGGGACAAGGGTTGGCCATCCATATGCATGTATCTTCACTTGCAAGCACAGAGAGCAATATTTTCCTAGTGCTAAATCATTTTTAGTTGACTGTATGGGGATAGCAAAAAGGACAACACCAACAATACCTCAGACAGCAGCTGACTGCTGTGGTAAAACTGGGCCAGTAGGGGGCACTCTTCCATCTGCTCTACACAACAGACACAACTCCTCATTCAATGGAGCCATGGGAAACATGTTGGCAGTAGTTATTTTATGGTACTGAGTAAGGCATTAGTGTTGTTATGGTTTTGATATTTAATGGGGAAAATGTTTGTTGACTTCTGATGCTTTCATTGTAAATGTCTACTTTTTGGTGCTAGTGCTTGCAACCTGCTTGAATACAGACATACAGGAGAGTTGAAATGGGGAGTGGGTACAAGGAGTGGAGAACATGGTAGAGAAGAGAGCATAGAGAAACCTATTGACAACATTCTCTCTCCCACCATGGAGAGATGGGACTGCCACACACAACACAAACACAACATACAAACACACACAAACACACACACGAATGCACAAACGCACACACACACATGCACAGACACACTTGCATGGACACACACGCACACAGAGACGTAGTGGAGAGAATTTTGCCAGCATGCTGTGTGTCTCACCAGGTGCATGGCCGAGCTGCGAGGAGGATGTGGCTCGATGAGCAACTGAGACGGAGTCTGTCCAACAATCAGAATCTGCTGCTCCATCGCCTGAGAAGAGAAGAGAGACAGAAAGGGAGGGAGATAGGGAGAGGAGAGAGGGAGGATAGAGAGAGCAAGGGGAGACAGAGAGAGAAGGAGAGAGGGGGGATAGAGAAAAGAGAGAGGGGGAGAGGAGAGAGGGAGGATAGAGAGAAAGGGGAAGGCAAGAAAGAAGAGAGAGGGGGAGACAGAGAGAGGAGCGATGAGAGAGAGAGGAAGAGGAGAGAAAGAGGGAGAGCTGCTGTCACTATTAATATTCATCAAATTGATGGGTCAATGCGTTACTTGACAATGCAAGCAAATCCCAACTCAGCCGTGTGTAGAGGGAGGAGAGGGGTGCACCCCCCCCTTCCCCTTTCTTCCCCCCCTCAGCCTGCAGAGTCATCCAAGTGTTAGTATGGAAGAGACAACCCTTTCCCTATTAACATGCTTCAGTTAACCATTCCCATCCCTAGCTCGGGACCCTCCACACTAACGCTAACCTGGACTGACATGATGCTAGCAGGCCCCACGCCCATGTTATTGTGCCTGGAACAAAGGCAGAGAGCAAATACACACACAAATCACACACAGTACTAGATAGTACACACCCCTCAGTATCTACAGCTTCCATTGGCAACCACATGCCAAAGTGGGAGCAGTTTGTTCTGGGTAGAAGGTGATTCTGAGCCAGGGCCGTCTACCCACAACCCCGGGTCACTTCCCATCATGCATAGCACCAGAGAGGTGAGGCCTCTTTGTCAGCTGAACATCGTAGGATGCCAGTGGATGTTTCCCGCGAGTCGCCGGGCGGCGAGCACATTTGGCAACCATTATCAGTCAGTGGCTTTACTACGCAGTCCGTCAAGTAATAACCTAGTCCCATTATAGCTATTTTAGGTGAGGGCTGGGGTGAGGGTCACCACGTCTGTTCACATAACGTAATCTGATCCAAAGATCTGAAAGAACCAGAGGGCCATGTGGAAGACATCAGCCTTTCTCCTGACCATTCATTCTATTCCAGAACACAGAAGAAAAAATGCACGGAAGAATTCCTTCTTTTGTTTCTCCTGGAGAACCTTGACTGTGCACAACTGCTCTATTTCAAAAGGCAAAGAAAGAGTGCGAGTAGAAAGAGCAGAGAGAGCGAGAGAGTGAGAGAGTGAGAGAGTGAGAGAGTGAGAGAGTGAGAGAGTGAGAGAGAGCGAGAGAGAGAGAGAGAGAGAGAGAGAGAGAGAGAGTGAGTGAGAGAGAGAGAGAGCAGAGTGATTGAAGGTTATCTGAAGTGCATGTTTTCTCCCGACCATCACAACAACATGCCAATAGCTCTAATCCTCTCTGCGGTCTCAGTGTGTCAGAAAGTCACCTGTATCTCAAACAGCCATCTAGAAGACTTAACAGGCAGTTCATTTGTTTATGACCCGCCTGCTTTAAGGCCCTGCCTGTCTTTTGGCTGATAAGTGACATGTATTGTGTAACTATCTGCTGATGTAGCTCCCAGCAACAACCAACCTGCCTGGATGAACACACACATATATTTAGCTATCACCTGGCCTGGGGGGCAGGTGATAGACATCCAGACAGACAGCCAGCCAGACAGCCAGCCAGCCAGACAGACAGACAGACAGACAGACAGACAGACAGACAGACAGACAGACAGACAGACAGACAGACAGACAGACAGACAGACAGACAGACAGACAGACAGACAGACAGACAGGTATAGTGCATGGTATAGTACTGACTCATCGTACCTGGGAAGGGGGAACTAACTAACACCTGTTCGCCAGGTATGCATCACCTTTCACCCACATAGAATGAATGCGCCATACCAAATCAACACGGATTGGTCATACGAATAGATTGGGTTTTTCTGTGTAGTTGAGATCAGACTTTTTTCCTCTGGAAGTGTGATGACTGTAGTTCTTAATTATCACATAATTAAGAACCAAGGCATTACATGCACCCATGCAAAGGCAACATTTATTTTTTGAATTCCATCCTTTCATACACTATTAAAACCTTGCTGTCAGGTTATGAAGTTAACATGTTATGACGTTAACATTCCCATTGTCATTGGGACAATATAAGTACGTTCGAGATGAGCCAGTGTGGATTGGCTGTAGGTAATCCTTTCACCACAGATAGAGGTTAGCCTGAAGGGTCTCTGTGAATGTCTGTCTCTGAGTTGGCATGTGAACTACTGTATGTAGACGTACATCGGCTTGTCTCTAACAATGTTGTCACAACCACAGCTACCATCACCAGTAATCTGTATATTTTAAGTTATGTATAGTTTATCAAGGGATGTTCTTATAGTTAAGATCAACTATTTAAACACTAGCATGCCAACGCTGCTACTATAGGAAGGTGACTGCAGTAAGCATTATTGAAAGCAGCTTCAAAGCTTCTGTCATTAGGAGAACACCTTCATTGGTCTAGCACACATCCCCCATGTTGTTTGTCCCTTCAATAGGCAGTAATGGGCCTTCTAACTGGAGGCTATGTGACTGGCTGTCTGCAGGAGAACAGCCTCACTGATGAATAATTTGTCTGTTTGTGTCTGAGTGACACAGCAGGGGCTGTATCAGGGGGCTGCTGTCATGTTTTCCATATGAGAAGGCTGTCAGGATCGACATCAAGGCTGCAGTAGGACTGCTGTTCCAGCAGCGCGCCCAGTAGACCTGTCACTGTGCCCTCAGCCAACCACAGCCTGGACGCCTGTCTTAGCCTACCACGTCCAGGGCGGACTGGACAGCCCGGACGCATGTAACAGCAGCAGCCATCAGATAGTCTAATCTGACACCTAGTCAGAGGAATGATTATCTCTCAATCTGACTTTCTAATTCCTTGACATTTTAATGCCATAATTGCAGCGGTTAATTTCAGACAGGTATGAACCAGAACCTGCCTGAAGCCAATCAACACATCCTAAGATGTTTTGGAGCCAATCAGCACATCCCAGAATGTTATGGAGCCAATCAGCACATCCCAGAATGTTATGGAGCCAATCAGCACATCTCAGAATGTTATGGAGCCAATCAGCACATCCATTCAGAATGGCTGACTGACTGACTGGCCAACTGACTGGCTGGCTGACTAAGTGTCAGGCTGGCTGGGTCAGCTAACAGATAACCATGTTGGGCTCCTTTGACGGAGAGCAGCTCCACATACAGAGGATCCCACCACTTTCACCATTATCAGGCAAATTTATACTTGGGGAGCGTCTCAAAAGACAGCCTTTTTCAATAGGGCTCTCGTCAAAAGTACTGCACTTTGTAGGGAATAGAGTGCCATTTGTGATGCAGGTTTTATGTTTATATCTACTTGTAGCGCTTGAGAAAGAAGGTCTGTTATCTGAAGCATTGAAGCTTTCTATCTCTCACAGATTTATTTGACCTTAGGTTTCTCTCTCTGAGTTAATGACAGACAGTAATGAATTCACCTGCTATGGAGTAAAAATAAGAGGATCTGACGAAGGCATCAAGGTATTCAGGCATACCTTCATTAGCATCTGTTGCATTTAGCGGAGCTAAGTCCTCCCTCCAACACACACAGACACTTAGACACACAGACACATGTCAGAAAGGACACAACATCAACTGGCCACCACCATTAGGCAGTATGAAGCTACACAGTCAGCTCCCATCCCAACGCTATTGCCTCGCAGGGTGGCAGACAGACAGACAGACAGACAGCTTCCAAAACCTCACAGCCGGATGACTCCAATAATAGCCATTGTCTGAAAAAGCCTGAGAGGAAATAATGCAAACCAAAGCCGTTGTCCATATTGTTTGGTAATTAGGCAGCTGAGTGATTTGCATAGTGGTCACTTGATAGATAAAGGCGTCCCGGGAAGTGACGGGATATAAATGAGTTGTTTTGAGACGGCAGATGGTGGATATCACGGGGAGAGTAGATCACACTGGAAACACCACACTGCTGCTGCATGCCAGCTGCTACTGCTGTAGTCTCAGCTTCCCTCCTCCTCCTCCTCCTCCTCCTCCTCCTCCTCCTCCTCCTCCTCCTCCTTCCTCTCTACCTCCCTCTCTCTCTACCTCAACCTCTCCTCTCTCTCTCTCTCTACCTCCTCCTCTCTCTCTCTCTCTCTCTCTCTCTCTCTCTCTCTCTCTCTCTCTCTCTCTCTCCCCCTCTCTCTCTACCTCCATTCACAGCTTCATTCTCCTGCTCAGAGAACAGCTCAGATCTAGTCAATTAATTAAATGTAAATGAGAGGATTCACTCCCATGTCTATTCACTAGATGACCCCTTGATAATTTATATCAAAAACACTTCAGACTAACATTCATTGACCTGGGTGTGAATGTGAGTGGAGTCTGGAGTGGTACAGGGGCAGTACAGAATAATGTCAATAGTAAATGAGAGAGATAGTAAATAAAGCTACTCTTGACTTTGTACTGTATTGATCATGTATTTGCAACAACTATACTGTAAACCCATATCTGGGTTTACATAAAAACCATATGTGTTTTATGTGGTTGTTGTCATCTATGTCCTCTTGTCTGTAAATGTTTATGGTATAATATCTTTAATGTGAGACAAATTCCTGTAAAATACCAAATAAATGAACTGAACGGAACCCAGCTAGACAGAATCAGCAGTATCTATCTATGCTGGAGCTGGGTAGATGGGAGGGGTGAGGTGAGGGGGTGTTTGGTGTCCATGGTGACAGTGACGTGCGTTTCGTAGCATGTCGTGTCATGGCGTACCTCTCTGAGGGCGGGGTCAGTGATGCTGTCCAGGCTGACGGAACCCTCGTAGGTCAGGTGATGAAAGACGTTGAGGGCGCGCACTGCCTCGGGCCCACGCTGCTTGTAGCCAAAAATAAGGTCAACCCACTGATGCAGCTGACACGACACAAACTCACTTTCCAGTGCCTGTCAGAAAACACAGACACACAGGCAGCAGGGTTAGAGGGGAAAGGTACATGAAAACACACACAGTACACACAGTACATATAACACATAACACACACACAACAACACATAGGTACCACATGTAGCTCAGTCGGTAGAGCATGGAGCTTGAAACCCCAAGGTTGTGGGTTAGATTCATTCCCATGGGGTACCAGTATGAAAATGTATGCATACACTACTCTAAGTCGCTCTGGATAAGAGCATCTGATAAAATTACAAAAATGTAAACACACAACACAACACATGCAGAGTGAGTAGAGGATAAAGGCAGCCAGCAGCATAAAAAACACACAGTACACACACATCAATACACACATTGGAAACAATAACACACACCACGCAACTCAACACACATTACAGTACACACACAGTCTATGCTACTGAACATACAACTGACAACATCACTGCACTGCTCAACACATAAACCCCACTGCACTAGTTGTGGTAAAAACGGGAGGAAAAATAAATCTGTGTCCCAAATGGCACTCTATTCCCTATATAGTGCACTACATTTGACCAGGGCTCTCATCAAAAGTTGTGCACTAGCTATCTAGGGAAAAGGGTGCTACGGGACTCATCCTAATAAACAAGATGAGCCTCAGGGGAGCCTCTTTAATGTCTCCAGCCTGATATCAGCCAGGTATCATGTTTCTTCTCTGTCTATTAAAAATAATGACTAGCTATCTTTCTCATAGAGCTGTTCAATACTAATGGAGATCCACTTTACTGTAAGCCGTGTGTGTGGCTGTACAAGATTGTGTGTGTGTGGCTGTACAAGATTGTGTGTGTGTGGCTGTACAAGATTGTGTGTGTGTGTGGCTGTACAAGATTGTGTGTGTGTGGCTGTACAAGATTGTGTGTGTGTGGCTGTACAAGATTGTGTGTGTGTGTGGCTGTACAAGATTGTGTGTGTGTGGCTGTACAAGATTGTGTGTGTGTGGCTGTACAAGATTGTGTGTGTGTGGCTGTACAAGATTGTGTGTGTGTGGCTGTACAAGATTGTGTGTGTGTGGCTGTACAAGATTGTGTGTGTGTGGCTGTACAAGATTGTGTGTGTGTAGCTGTACAAGATTGTGTGTGTGTGGCTGTACAAGATTGTGTGTGTGTGGCTGTACAAGATTGTGTGTGTGTGGCTGTACAAGATTGTGTGTGTGTAGCTGTACAAGATTGTGTGTGTGTGGCTGTACAAGATTGTGTGTGTGTGGCTGTACAAGATTGTGTGTGTGCGTGTGTGTGTGTGTGTGTGTGTGTGTGTGTGTGTGTGTGTGTGTGTGTACAGAGAGGAAAATTGATTTCTGATGGGAGTCTTAGGGGTGTTTTAGAAAAGATATCAAAGAAAAGATAACTACAGTATTCCTGTAATCTTACACTGGCCCCTAAGGTAGCCAGTGTTACTGTTGTATTATATCACTATGGTAGACATTGTTACTGTTGTATTATATCACTATGGTAGACATTGTTACTGTTGTATGATATCACTATGGTAGACAGTGTTACATCACTATGGTAGACAGTGTTACTGTTGTATTATATCACTATGGTAGACAGTGTTACTGTTGTATGATATCACTATGGTAGACAGTGTTACTGTTGTGTTACATCACTATGGTAGACAGTGTTACATCACTATGGTAGACATTGTTACATCACTATGGTAGAAAGTGTTACTGTTGTATGATATCACTATGGTAGACAGTGTTACATCACTATGGTAGACAGTGTTACTGTTGTATTATATCACTATGGTAGACAGTGTTACCGTTGTATTATATCACTATGGTAGACAGTGTTACTGTTGTATTATATCACTATGGTAGACAGTGTTACATCACTATGGTAGACAGTGTTAATGTTGTATTATATCACTATGGTAGACAGTGTTACCATTGTATTATATCACTATGGTAGACAGTGTTACTGTTGTATTATATCACTATGGTAGACAGTGTTACTGTTGTATTATATCACTATGGTAGACAGTGTTACATCACTATGGTACACAGTGTTACTTTTGTATTATATCACTATGGTAGACAGTGTTACATCACTATTGTAGACAGTGTTACTGTTGTATTATATCACTATGGTAGACAGTGTTACTGTTGTGTTACATCACTATTGTAGACAGTGTTACATCACTATGGTAGACATTGTTACATCACTATGGTAGACAGTGTTACTGTTGTATTATATCACTATGGTAGACAGTGTTACATCACTATGGTAGACAGTATTACTGTTCTATTATATCACTATGGTAGACAGTGTTACTGTTCTATTATATCACTATGGTAGACAGTGTTACTGTTGTGTTACATCACTATGGTAGACAGTGTTACTGTTGTATTATATCACTATGGTAGACAGTGTTACTGTTGTATTATATCACTATGGTAGACAGTGTTACTGTTGTATTATATCACTATGGTAGACAGTGTTACTGTTGTATTATTTCACTATGGTAGACAGTGTTACATCACTATGGTAGACAGTGTTACTGTTGTATGATATCACTATGGCAGACAGTGTTACATCACTATGGTAGACAGTGTTACTGTTGTATTATATCACTATGGTAGACAGTGTTACTGTTGTATTATATCACTATGGTAGACAGTGTTACTGTTGTATTATATCACTATGGTAGACAGTGTTACATCACTATGGTAGACGGTGTTACTTTTGTATTATATCACTATGGTAGACAGTGTTACATCACTATTGTAGACAGTATTACTGTTGTATTATATCACTATGGTAGACAGTGTTACATCACTATTGTAGACAGTGTTACTGTTGTATTATATCACTATGGTAGACAATGTTACATCACTATGGTAGACAGTGTTAATGTTGTATTATATCACTATGGTAGACAGTGTTACATCACTATGGTAGACAGTGTTACTGTTGTATTATATCACTATGGTAGACAATGTTACATCACTATGGTAGACAGTGTTAATGTTGTATTATATCACTATGGTAGACAGTGTTATATCACTATGGTAGACAGTGTTACTGTTGTATTATATCACTATGGTAGACAGTGTTACATCACTATGGTAGACAGTGTTAATGTTGTATTATATCACTATGGTAGACAGTGTTACCGTTGTATTATATCACTATGGTAGACAGTGTTACTGTTGTATTATATCACTATGGTAGACAGTGTTACATCACTATGGTAGACAGTGTTACTTTTGTATTATATCACTATGGTAGACAGTGTTACATCACTATTGTAGACAGTGTTACTGTTGTATTATATCACTATGGTAGACAGTGTTACTGTTGTGTTACATCACTATGGTAGACAGTGTTACATCACTATGGTAGACATTGTTACATCACTATGGTAGACAGTGTTACTGTTGTATTATATCACTATGGTAGACAGTGTTACATCACTATGGTAGACAGTATTACTGTTCTATTATATCACTATGGTAGACAGTGTTACTGTTGTATTATATCACTATGGTAGACAGTGTTACTGTTGTATTATATCACTATGGTAGACAGTGTTACTGTTGTGTTACATCACTATGGTAGACAGTGTTACTGTTGTATTATATCACTATGGTAGACAGTGTTACTGTTGTATTATATCACTATGGTAGACAGTGTTACTGTTGTATTATATCACTATGGTAGACAGTGTTACTGTTGTATTATATCACTATGGTAGACAGTGTTACATCACTATGGTAGACAGTGTTAATGTTGTATTATATCACTATGGTAGACAGTGTTACCGTTGTATTATATCACTATGGTAGACAGTGTTACTGTTGTATTATATCACTATGGTAGACAGTGTTACATCACTATGGTAGACAGTGTTACTTTTGTATTACATCACTATGGTAGACAGTGTTACTGTTGTGTTATGTCACTATGGTAGACAGTGTTACATCACTATGGTAGACAGTGTTACTGTTGTGTTACATCACTATGGTAGACAGTGTTACATCACTAGGGTAGACAGTGTTACTGTTGTGTTACATCACTATGGTAGACAGTGTTACTGTTAAGTTATATCACTATGGTAGACAGTGTTAGATCACTATGGTAGACAGTGTTACTGTTGTGTTACATCACTATGGTAGACAGTGTTACTGTTGTGTTATATCACTATGGTAGACAGTGTTACATCACTATGGTAGACAGTGTTACTGTTGTGTTACATCACTGTGGTAGACAGTGTTACTGTTAAGTTATATCACTATGGTAGACAGTGTTAGATCACTATGGTAGACAGTGTTACTGTTGTGTTACATCACTATGGTAGACAGTGTTACTGTTGTGTTATATCACTATGGTAGACAGTGTTAATGTTGTGTTATATCACTATGGTAGACAGTGTTACTGTTGTGTTATATCACTATGGTAGACAGTGTTACTGTTGTGTTATATCACTATGGTAGACAGTGTTAATGTTGTGTTATATCACTATGGTAGACAGTGTTACTGTTGTGTTATATCACTATGGTAGACAGTGTTACTGTTGTGTTATATCACTATGGTAGACAGTGTTACTGTTGTGTTATATCACTATGGTAGACAGTGTTACTGTTGTGTTATATCACTATGGTAGACAGTGTTACTGTTGTGTTATATCACTATGGTAGACAGTGTTACTGTCATGTTATATCACTATGGTAGACTGACAGTGCTTACATTATTATTGTTCTTATTGTTGACCTAGTGGCCACACACTATAACTCTAGCAGCTGATATGTATAAAGACATGCTGCAGGACTTCACACTCCCCCTCCCACAGGACAATAACAGCCTTTACCAACAGAGTGGAGCTAGCTAGAGCACACAGACTGAGCTGAACACAGAATGAGCTGTACTAGCCACGGGCATGTCACCACGATTGAATCTGGCGCATGCAAAGATGGGAACTGGAGAGAGGAGGGGTGGAGGGAGGGTGGGGAATGGACGGAGAGAGAGAGAGAGAGAGAGAGAGAGAGAGAGAATAAAAGGTAAAGTAAGAGGGAATCAGAACGCTATAGTGAGAGCAGGATGACTGAGGACAGAGATGGAAAGTAAAGATGATGATTCTCTAGGTATCCATCCATGGATTCCGCATTTATACTAATACCTATATTACAAGATAAGAGGATAATTAGACTGTGCACCTCTAACCCACCCCTCCCCCGCTGAGGCCTGCCCCCCCGGACCTCCCTCCTCCTCCCTGTGTGCTGGGCTGATGTAGATGTAGCTGACCAGGCAGTGGAGGAGAGGAGTAGAGCAGAGGGAGAGAGGAGGATGGAGAAGAGGAGAGCTGAGCTGAGCTTAGTGAAAGGTCACCTCTGCTCGCCGATAACCCCCACCACTCCCCCCCAGCATCTTCCCACCAACACCCTTACCTCCCTCCTCCAAGCTCTGTCACTCCTGCTGAAAAGGTCAAGTGTGTTCCTACCCTATACACCCCGTCCTACCCCCAATAACATTGTAGAACTGTAGAACCCCCTCCCAACCATGATGTCATTTGTATAATGGTATGTGGTTGTGAGTGTGTGTGTGTGTGTGTGTGTGTGTGTGTGTGTGTGTGTGTGTGTGTGTGTGAATGCGTGTGTTTGTACGCGTGGGTTTGAAATGGGATGAGAAGTGAAAGACTTTGTGTCTCCAGGCAGGACTGGTTGAGAGGCTGGCAGAGGGTGGAGAGGGAGCTCATGCTCTGTCTCTGTGTGTGTGTATGTGTGTGTTTGTGTGTGTTGCTCAAAGGGCCTGCAGGGAGAACTGGGTTTTCCTGGGCTAACGCACGCACGCACGCGCACACGCACACGCACACGCACACACACACACACACGCACACGCACACGCACACGCACACACACACACACACACACACACACACACACACACACACAGCTAAATGATGATTGATGAGTCCATCAGGTAACATTATAGGGGACACTTACTGGCCCCGTCCTTTAGTGACATCACTGGGGCCAGCTGCAGATTGTGTTAGTATCGAGCAGTGCACACAGACACACAGAGTGAGAGGGAGGAGAGGTGGAGAGGGAAGAGGGAGGAGGAGAGGAGAGGTGGTAGAAGAGGAGAGGAGAAGCAGGGGAGAGGTTGGGGGTAGTAAAGGAGGGGATGATAGAGGAGGAAGGGAGAGGATGGTACAAAATGATAGGACGGAGGAGGAGACAAGGGTGACAAAGCGGGAGAGGAGAGGAGGAGAGGGTGGGAGATAAGGAGAGGTGTTTAGTTCCTCACCATACGGTTGATCCTGACAAAGTCCTCAGGCTTGTTAGCCCAGGGAGGCAGCTCCACATCACACACCATGATGCCGTCCTCCCTCTGGCCCAGGTGGTAACCATTACTGTTACCAAACATCTCTGGCAGGTAGTAGAATTCTGGAATCAATTCCTGTTGGACAGGCATTACCACATTATTATACACATATAATTTATAGGTCATCATACACATGTTATTATACCACATTATTACACATTTTATTACACATGGCAGAACTGTAATCATCAAGGGAGAAGGGGAGGGGAGATGTAGGAAGAGTACATGGACTGTGTACGTATCTGTGACTTCAGGGGGAAAGGTAATACAAGCCAAATAAACAGCAGGCCATGTGTGTTGAGAGGTGCTGTAACAGTTATTTCAGTGGTGTGTGTGTGGGTGTCAGTGCAGAGCTGTGGTGATGGGGTCAGGACCTCTGCACAGAGAGCAAGAAACAAACTCCCATGATCCTCCCTGGTGTGATTCCAACTTCAGATAGAATAAACAACTAGCTGACCCTGGAGACACCCTTTAGCCCAGTGGTCACCAACCTTTTCTGAGTCGAAATGCAAGCCGAGATCTACCGCTCAACATGAAGTAAAAAATGTAAGCCTATGCATCATTAACCTAATAAAAACAGTTCTGTAGGGATGACGTCTGTGCAGTAGGCCTAATCCATTATCACAGCATATTGGCTATGCTTGGCCTGCCAGTATTGTTCAGACCATATTATATTTCAAAACTCAAGCAACATAAACAAAATAGATCAGTTGTTGAATTACTTGCGAGGCAAAGCTGAGCATAAATTTTTACAATTAGCTTTTTTATTTTACCCAACTAATGGTACATGCAACTGATGGTCAGTCAGTCTCAGTGGAAGAAGGGAGAAGGCAGCAGAGGGTGAGACTGACACAGTCTTCCACCTGATGGCAAAACTCGAGAAGCACCACATTATTTCTGCCTCATGCACAAATTCATGTTGTTGTTCCTATGACCAGAGAAAGTGAAATATTCCTCACAATGTATATAGACGAGCTGCTAATAATAAAAACACAGGCCTATCGATAGACTTGGCTACTCATTCATTTCAGTGGAATATTGGAAATAGGGAGAAGCGTATGCTTTGTAAAAGTGTTGAATGAAAACAGTGTTGACAGTGCTGAATAAAAACTTAAACATGAACTCACTCATAAAAACAGCAGCTCTTTGCTGTATTCTTTGACAGGCTCGGTGATTTGAGATATCCGATTGGTCACTAGTAGGCACACTTTATTTAACTCTCCAGGTCCGCTGGGCAGCTGATTTTTTAAATTTAATTTATTAGGATCCCCATTAGCCGACAGCAAGTCTTACTGGGGTCCGGCACATAATGAAAAGGACATTACAGACAAAAGACAGTTTACATACAATTATAAAAATGAACATGTAGTGTGTGTGTATCAATTGTTAACTCAAAATGACACAACGACTAGGTGTGCAACGTCTTCTTCACCGTATTTCCACAGTACATACTGTACAGAACCATTGTAGAAAAATAGTGAAGACATCAAAACTATGAAATAACACATATGGAATCGTGTAGTAATCCCACATTTTTTTAACAAATCAAAATATATTTTATATTTGAGATTCTTCAAAATATATTTGAGACCCTTTGTCTTGATGACAGCTTTGCACACTCTTGGCATTCTCTCAACCAGCTTCATGAGGAATGCTTTTCCAACAGTCTTGAAGGAGTTCCCACATATGATGAGCACTTGTTGCCTGCTTTTCCTTCACTCTGCGGTCCAACGCATCCCAAACCATCTCAATTGGGTTGAGGTCGGGTGATTGTGGAGGCCAGGTCATCTGGCGTATCACTGCAGAATGCGGTGGTAGCCAATCTGGTTAAGTGTGCCTTGAATTCTACATAAATCACTGACAGTGTCACCAGCAAAGCATTCCCACACCATCACACCACTTCCTCCATGCTTCACGGTGGGAACCACACATGCAGAGATCATCTCACAAAGACACCGCAGTTGGAACCAGGTTTCCATGGGTCCAATGTCCATTGCTCGTGTTTCTTGGCCCAAGCAAGTCTCTTCTTCTTATTGGTGTCCTTCTTTGCAGCAAATAGATAATTAAGGCATGATTTATGGTCTCCTCTGAATAGTTGATGTTGAGATGTGTCTGTTACTTGAACTCTGTGAAGTATTTATTTGGGCTGCAATATGATGTATCCTCTGCAGCAGAGGTAACTCTGTTTCCTCCTTTCCTGTGGCGGTGTTCACGAGAGCCAGTTTCATCATAGCGCGTTATGCACTTGAAGAAACTGACTGACCTTCATGTCTTAAAGTAATAATGGACTGTCGTTTCTCTTTGCTTATTTGAGCTGTTCTTGCCATAATATGGATTTGGTCTTGTACCAAATAGAGCTATCTTCTGTATACCACCCCTACCTTGTCACAACACAACTGATTGGCTCAAACGTGTACTAAGAATGAAAGAAATTCCACAAATTAACTTTTAACAATGCACACCTGTTAATTGAAATGGATTCCAGGTCACTACCTCATGAAGGTTGGTTGAGAAAATGCCAAGAGTCTGCAAAGCTGTCATCAAGGCAAAGGGTGGCTACTTTGAAGAATCTCAAATATAAAATATATTTTGATTTGTTTAACACTTTTTTGGTCACTACAAATTCTATATGTGTTATTTCATTGTTTTGATGTCTTCACTATTATTCTACAATGTAGAAAATAGTAAAAATAAAGAAAAACCCTTGAATGAGTAGGTGTATCCAAACTTTTGACTGGTACTGTAGTTGCCATCACACTCAGGCCAGGTCCATCTCCAGACTGCGCAGGTGTACTAATAACAGAGTGCTAGCATCAACAGAAATATAGGGATACTTAAAACACGAATTTAACAATCTCCCACTTTCCTTTAAAGACAAATAAAACATCAACAAAAGAATTACATGTCCCAAGTATTATTTAAATTCCCCATTACAAATGGGTTGTGTGACAAAGTTTTTATTTTATTACTCAACCTGCCACTTTCCATTACTGAGTGCCTTTAGGAGCACAAGACCGGATGCTCCCTTTTTAGTCAGACAGTCAGCAAGCTGTTCCTCTGTGCCAACCACAGAATCCGCTGTAGGTGTGCCTCGGACAACCCTTCTGATCCTTTTTGACTGCCAACAGATGGAGAGAATCTTTCTTCTTCACCCATTAACACGATTAGATGTCCACCTTTTGTGCCTCCATCTGTAAGGTTCCCTAGTGAAGCATCACTGAAGACAACTTGTTTCAGAGAGTCATCTTTTCCAACATGCTGAAACTTTAGAGTCACTTGTTGTGATTTCAGTTTACAAACAACTTTGTTTGCCTCATAAATGGTTTGTACAGTGGGGTGCTTTGTGTTGGATGCCAAGTTGCAGCCATCAAACATTACATCAGGTTTACTCAGTCTAGCAACCCATAGAATTTGACCTATCTTTGACCTCAATTGATCAGCTTCAATTCCACAGAGAGGGGAATTCCTTTGTATGGCTCTTGAAGAATCTGTATGGATGGGTTGAATATTATTAATATAGCTTTCCTGTTGCATCAGTATTGTTCTGTCAACTGTAATAAACTCTATGCCAACATAACAAAAACTATCATGCTCCTCACGGCCGACCTGGAAAACAGCTTTGAGGTGTGGAATCACAGTTGTAGCAAAGGTCTGTGAGGCACCACAGATGAAGTCATCAACATGACAGGCAAGTACTCCAGTCACATTGCAGTCTTGATCAAGCCAATAGAAGACTGCAGGATCCACTTGTGACATTTTTCCACCTGTACTCAGCATTGTTGCCTTTACTTTGTTGTACCAGTAGAGTGATGCATCTGCCAGGCCACACACACACTTTTTTTAGTTTCCTTCGCTCTTAGCTTCAGGCGAAGGTTGGATGTGAATGTCCCTTGACAGCTCTGTTCCCTGCAAAAATGCAGATTTGATGTCTATGGAATGAAGTTTAAATTTTTTCTGGTAGATCACTGTCAGCAGCAATCTGAGTGACTCTGAGGCACATGTCGGTGAGTCTTTTGGGAGTTCTTTAGCAGCCAGCTCCTTAAAACCTCTAGCAACTAGACGTGCTTTTGGCATTATTCCAGTTAAGGATTCTTTAAGGGTACACACCCACCTTGTTGAGACACATTTTTGGCCATGTCCTCCAATTACTAAGCTTTTCCTCCAATTACACGTCCTTTGTTTCAAGTACATCATCATTTTGAATGTCATTCTGTTTTTCTCGATTTTCCATTGGTTAAATTCTGAAATTATCCACAAGTGACAGGTCAGCTGACCCTGTTGTACCAGAAAGTGTAGCAGGTTCAGAGTACTGCAAGTTGTACCAGTTCTGGTGTTACTCTCATCATAATTATTCCCAGAACTGCTGAGTAATTTCTGAAGTCTGTCAACTGTAGCATGTCCAAACTGTCGGTGAAGCTTTAACAATACTTTGTGTTTTTCCTCTGTGGTCATGTTCTCTATGACTGTCAGAATCTCCATGTGCTCTGTGTCCGTCAGAATCAAATTTTACATGGACTGTGTGATGTCTTTGTCTAAAATGTTTACACAATAGTGGCCTGAGGTAATACGTTTAAGGGTCACTGGTTGTTTAAACATCACTGCCTTGTCATTTTTTATGTATATTACAGCCCATACATTCTTGAGGGAAGCTTTGTTTAATAGTAAGGGGATATCTGCAGGGACCACCTCTGTTTCAATGTGACACTTAGTCTGACCAATTTTTGCTGGTATCTTGACTCTCTTAGTAGACTGGACACCTCTCCCATCTCCAAATCTGAAAGCTTGTTGCTTGGTGTGTCAATCATATTTTTTACTTCTTTTATATTTAGTTAACTGACATTGCTATGAAGCCATTTTGCACCACACACTGTGAGTGTACATGCAGTATCAATCACAGCAGATCCTAATGATTCAACTATAAAGATCTCAGTATCAGAAGCAGATTTGTTTGAAAACAGTGTAATGTTACACTGCTCCATTTCTGTGTTTACATTTTCCTCTAATAGTTTAACTTGTTAACTCAATGGTAAGTGCTTTACAAATAGCACATTTTGATCTCCTTCCATACCTTTCCACTGAATTTGTACCTTGGCAATGGCGCCCTCTTTGCTGCTCAGTGTAATATGTCACGTCACTCACTTGCATTCCATCTGTTATTGGCGCGACAGATTTTTTATTGCTGACTTAATTGATGCAAAAGTCAGCACAGTACAACCAGCTGTTTCCCCAACTGTTTCTCCCTATAATCCGGAGAAGCAGTACCTAGCAACTTGAAAGCTAACACTGCATCCGGGAGAACCATGTCGTACTTGAGCATTCTATTGCACCTCTGTAGTCCATCATTGCAACCAAAATGTCTCTAGTAACACGGTCAAAGTTTGAATATAGACTCGTAGGCACGTTCTTTCTCTTCTTAAAGAAACACAGAATCCAGTTCTCTGATCAAAGTTCCCATACCGTCATCCTTGTTCAAATCCTCCACAGATATTTCCAGTGCTGTATCTCTCGCTCTTCCCTCGAGCGATAATAACACTGCAAGTGCTTGCTTTTTCTCATCCAGATTAGTAACCCGTGTCCAGATTCCAAGTTAATTTGTCCAACTTTCAGCGAAGTGGCACATTGAAGTTATTAGCCTTCCTCTGCTACCAATGTTAACTCAAAATGGCACTGAATTTGTTCTGGACTGTGAAAAGACCCCTGGTGGCATGTGTGGTGGGGTAAGTGTGTGTGTCAGTGCTGTGTGTAAGTTGACTATGCAAACAATTTGGATTTTTCAACACAAGAAGTGACACAGTCAGTCTTTCCTCAACTACTAGCCAAGAGAGACTGGAATGCATAGTATTAATATTAGCCATCTGATTACAATGACAAGCAAGACGTGACACTCTGTTCTGGGCCAGCTGCAGCTTAACTAGGTCTTTATTTGCAGCACTGGACAATAATCAACATAAAATAAAACTAGAGCATGCAAGAATTGATTTGTGGAGTGTGGTGTCAGAAACGCATAGCATCTCTTTATTACGGACAGACCTCTCCCCATCTTTACAATTATTGAATCTATATGTTTTGAACATGACAGTTTACAATCTAAGATAACACCAAGTTATTTAGTCTCCTCAACTTGTTCAACAGCCACACCATTCATTACCAGATTCAGTTGAGTTCTAGAACTTAGGGAATGATTTGTACCAAATACAACGCTCTTAGTTTTAGAGATGTTCAGGACCAGTTTATTACTGGCCATCCATTCCAAAACAGACTGCAACTCTTTGTTAAGGGTTTCAGAGACTTCATTAGCTGTGGTTGCTGATGCGTATTGGTTGAATCATCAGCATACATGGACATACATGCTTTGTTTAATGCCAGTGACAGGCCATCGGTAAAAATAAATAAGAGTAGAGGGCCTAGAGAGCTGCCCTGCGGTACACCACACTTGACGTGTTTAACATCAGAGAAGCTTCCATTAAAGAAAACCCTTTGAGTTCTATTAAATAGATAGGTCTGAATCCACGATATGGTAGAAGTTGAAAAGCCATAACACATACGTTTTCTCAACAACAGGTTATGGTCAATAATATTAAAGGCTGCACTGAAATATTCTTATTATAAATTTATTTCAACCAATCATGACTCATTTGTGTCAGTGCAGTACAAGCTGACTGCCCTTCTCTATAAGCATGCTGAAAGTCTGTTGTTAATTTGTTTGCAGAGAAATAGCATTGTATTTGGTCAAACACAATTTTTCCAACAGTGTGCTAAGAGCTGGCAGCAAGCTGATAGGTCTGCTGTTAGAACCCGTAAAGGCCACTTTACCACTCTTGGGTAGAAGTTTTCAATGCCAGGAGGTTTGTCATTATTGATCGATAACAATAGTTTTACAATGCTTTCCTTCCTTATTAATTTTTTTTGCATGAGTACGATGGCTCAATGTTGTTGGCATTTCCTGCCTAAGTTTGCCCACTTTTTCAATTAAGTAATCATTAAAATAATTGCAACATCAAATAGTTTTGTAATGAATAAGCCATTTGATTCAATGTTGAACTTGTCTTTCTGCCCATAATTTAATTTAAAGTACTCCAATGTTTTTTCCCATCATTCTTTATATCATTGATCTTGGTTTCATAATACAGTTTCTTCTTCTTTTTGTTGAGTTTAGTCAAATAATTTCTCAATTTGCAGTAAGTCAGCCAGTCAGATGTGCAGCCAGATTTATTAGCCACTCCTTGCCCAATCTCTTTCAACCATACGTTTTTTCAATTCCTCATTAAACCACTGAGCCTTAAGTTCTAACAGTCAGTTTCTTAACAGGTGCATGTTTATCAATAACTGGAAGAAGTAATTTCATAAATGCATCAAGTGCAACGTCTGGATGCTCCTTATTAATCACATCAGACCAACATAAGAGTCACAGCAAAATATTTTATAAGATCTCTTATACACTATTTTAGGCCCAGCTGAATCAAGTACACTACCGTTCAAAAGTTTGGGGTCATTTTGAAATGTCTTTGAAAGAAAAGCTAATTTCTGGTCCATTAAAATAACATCAAATTGATCATAAATACAGTGTAGACATTGTTAATGTTGTAAATGACTATTGTAGCTGGAAACGGCTGATGTTTTATAGAATATCTACATAGGTGTACAGAGGCCCATTATTAGCAACCAAGCTGACACTCCTGTGTTCCAATGGCACGTTGTGTTAGCTAATCCAAGTTTATCATTTTAAAAGGCTAATTGATCATTAGAAAACACTGATTAAAGAAGCAATACAACTGGCCTTCTTTAGACTAGTTGAGTATCTGCAGCATCAGCATGTCATGACTTGCCCTGTTGGGTGGAGGGGGGTCACCCCCCCCCCCCCCCCTTTCTCTCTCCCTTTTCAGGTTTATGACCCTCCATAAATACCTTCTCTCTCTACTCTACTGAAATGGAGTTTGGAGAGAGACCCTTTGTTACCACAGATAACGTATGGTAACATCAATAGTTGGGGCAATGGACAATATTTCCCTTTCTTTTCCAAAATGTCCATTGGTTTTAAAGAATATTATGTCAAATCCTCCTAACATAAGAGAATTGTCAACATCAACAGTGAAGAGGCGACTCCGGGATGCTGGCCTTCTAGGCAGAGTTGCAAAGAAAAAGCCATATCTTCCTCTGTCCAGTGTCTGTGTTCTTTTGCACATCTCAATCTTTTATTTTTATTGGCCAGTCTGAGAGATGGCTTTTTCTTTGCAACTCTGCCTAGCAGGCCAGCATCCCGGATTCGCCTCTTCACTGTAGACGTTGAGACTGGTGTTTTGCGGGTACTATTTAATGAAGCTGCCAGTTGAGGACTTGTGAGGAGTCTGTTTCTCAAACTAGATACTCTAATGTACTTGTCCTCTTGCTCAGTTGTGCACCGGGGCCTCTGACTCCTCTTTCTATTCTGGTTAAAGCCAGTTTGCGCTGTTCTGTGAAGGGAGTAGTACACAGCGTTGTGCGAGATCTTCAGTTTCTTGGCAATTTCTCGCATGGAATAGCCTTCATTTCTCAGAACAAGAATAGACTGACAAGTTTCAGAAGAAAGTTCTTTGTTTCTGGCCATTTTGAGCTTGTAATCAAACCCACAAATGCTCATGCTCCAGATACTCAACTAGTCTAAAGAAGGCCAGCTTTATTGCTTCTTTAATCAGCACAGCAATTTTCAGCTGTGTTAACATAATTGCAAAAGGGTTTTCTAATGATCAATTAGCCTTTTAAAATGATAAACCTGATTAGCTAACACAACGTGCCATTGGAACACAGGAGTGATGGTTGCTGATAATGGGCCTCTGCACGCCTATGTAGATATTCCATAAAAAATCAGCCGTTTCCAGCTACAATAGTCATTTACAACATTAACAATGTCTACACTGTATTTCTGATCAATTTGATGTTATTTTAATGGACCAAAAATTAGCTTTTCTTTCTAAAACAAAGACATTTCTAAGTGACCCCAAATTTTTGAACGGTAGTGTACATCTACCGCCAACAGTGCAATACCAATTTCTTTAAAGGATCGCAAGGCCTTGAAGATCGACCAGTTGGTGGCCACTGCTTTAGCCAATCCCAGAGCCTCTCCTCTCCTTCCTTCCACTCAACACCACTCCAATCTCCACTCTGCTCCTCTCTCTCTGACAGATACCTCTGTACATTGGACCATGTGCACAACAAGAATGTGGCGCCTCCCTCCTCTCTCTGTCAAAGCCCTCATTAGAAAACCATTTAAAACCATTTAAACTCTGTCTGTCTAGGCCTGTGTGTGTCAGGAGGTGCATGTGTGTGTGCCATGTGTGTGCGTGTGTGAGTATGTGTGAGGGGTGACTTGGTGTTTGTGCATGCGTGCATGTGTGTGTGTGTGTGTGTGTGTGTGCGTGAGTGTGTGTGTGTGTGTGTGTGTGTGTGTGTGTCAGTGGCTGTATGTGTGTGTTTACAATAGCTGGTTCAGTGCTACATAGCATGAGGGCTGTTTTATGAAAGCAGTGTTTGTCGTGTTCTGTGATGCTGTTGGTTTTTACCAGGCCTATGGGAGTTTGACCAGGCCTATTGCCTATGGGCTGATAACTACAGGAGCATAACCGGCAGGGCTTTAGGACAAATCAGGGTTTAGAGAGGAAGGTGGCATGACAGGAAACAACCCAATAAAACACTGGAGTCTGCTGTTGGTCACATTTCACCCTCTGACTGACTGACCACACCACTGGAGGCTGTCCCTCCCTCCCTCCCTCCATCTCTCTCTCTCTGTATGTCTCTTTCTCAGTCCTCTCTCTCCCTCACTCTCTTCCCCTCCAACCCTCTCTCTCCCTCCTTCCCCCTCCGTCTCCCTCCTTACTCTCTCTATTTGTAAACTTCCCTGTCATAACTCAGCACCAAGCCATAAAAGCTGCCAGCTCCGTTTTCGAGCCCAGCTCCCCTGTTAGCCATTAATACAGCAACAGCCTGTTAATGAACTGAACAAGTCAATCACAGGCTCCATAGATAGCTAACAGGCTGCATAGATAGCTAACAGGCTACATAGATAGCTAACAGGCTACATAGATAGCTAACAGGCTCCATATATAGCTAACAGCCTCCATAGATAGCTAAGAGCCTCCATAGATAGCTAAGAGCCTCCATAGATAACTAACAACCTGAATAGATAGCTAACAGCCTCCATAGATAGCTAATAGGCTGCGTAGATAGCTAACAGCCTCCATAGCTTTAGCTATATTAGATGCTGCTGGATCCTTTCAGGTGACACACTGGCAGTGTTCTGGGCGGTTACTGTCATGCGCGTGCTTGCCTGCGTGTGTGTGAAAGAGGGAGAGGCAGACATGAGTAGTCAACAGTCCCAGTAACCCCCCAGAACGCTGCCAGTGTGTCACCAGAAAGGATCCAGCAGCATCCACATTCACTTGCTCTTATAGATGGTCAGCTCACCCCTACTAAGGCCCTCCTCCTACTCCCCTGGTGCTATACTCTTTGTCATAATGTAGGTAAAACTTTGTGTATGTAGGTAACTGTGTACATAGGTAAAACTGTGTGTATGTAGTAACTGCGTGTACGTATGCAAAACTGTGTGTACGTAGGTAAAATTGGTTGCATGTAGGTAGAACTGTGTGTGTAGGTAGAACTGTGTGTGTAGGTAGAACCGTGTGTGCAGATGAAACAATTTAGCAGAATAATTCCTGTTACTAATACATAATAAAACACAGCTGCTGTTGTAATATCTTGTCTCTCACTCCTTCGTGCTGATAGACCAGCAGCCATGTTCTGTATGTTTCAATAGACAGACATACAAGTAGTTTAAAGTAGCATGTATTTGTTGACTGGTGTGCTGCTCTCTCCCCTCCTCCCCAAGCTGAGCCCAGGAAAAGCCCTGTCCGGACATAAAACACGGCATTTTAAATAGCTTTTGTCATTAATGCTTTATTAATTGCCTGGGGCAACACTAACCCAACGCGGGGTGTTCTAGAAATATCTGACACTTTGAGGTCAGCGCTGCTCCCGCTGTGTTACAGAGTGATCGTGGTGGTGGTTCAACATTTCTCTGTCTGTATCCCAAATGGCACCCTATTCTCTATATAGTGCACTCCCTTTGACCATTTGGGATACAGACAGAGAAACGCTGAACCTCCTCTGTCTCTGAGGAAGGAAGGAAGGATTTCTTTCTTTCTTTGTCTTCAGCCTTTGTTCACATACAGTACAGCACTCCTTTGTTTTTAAAGTATTATTTTTTTTTTCATAAGAGGTAAATCAAGTATGTATTTGTAAGTGCTTTAGTTATGCACTGTGTACCATGTCTCTGTTCCTCAGTTCGAGCAGTATTATTTATAATTCATGGTATATATTTTATTGTAACTTTTCTTTCTGGGTTGAATACCGATGAACAGAGAACGCATCAGACCCACCATAGATACAGATACAGAGTACTTTACATTGAGCATAGGTTGTTTCATGGACATACACATACATGCAAGCACACACAGTGACACAAAGACACACACCCTGACGTCTGAGGTGTCTCTCTGGCAGTGCCTCCAGGAGCGGGTGATGGCTGAGAAGGTCCGGTCTGGATGGTCAAACTTGTTGTTGTTAGCATTCAGGAAGAACGTGGTGAAAGGCTCCTGCAAGAGAAAACACACACACATGTTTCATGGACACACACACACACACACACACACACCCAAACATCAGAACACACATCACACCACCATACCAAACCATACGGTCAGTCAACTAGATTTTCTATTGCAAGTTCAGAATGAATAATTTCTGCTTCCCTAAGGAGAGCTATTGGCTGAATTCTACTAGTTGTGACAGAGAGAAGAGACAATGAGAATGTCTGTTATTGGAACCATAGATGCGGTACAGAGGTCAATGGAATGCAGACCGTGGGGGATAGAAGAAGGACTCCAGACTCTTGCACATTCAACAAATCTGATTTAACAAAGTGGATATTTGTCAAATCCGTTATGATTGATGTATTGTAACAGGCCCACAATGTGATTTTGATATATTTTGCTGTTTTCGCTGCATAACACAATACACATATAAACAATAGCCTAAATGTAGGCTAATTTTGCTGGGGGACAATGAGGAGATTTGGGATCTTTCCCCATGGCATCTTTCCCCCATGCGTTTCCATGGCATTTCCATTGTTTGGGTTGAGTTCCATTGACCTCTTTACCGCATCTATGGTGTGTTTCTGTGTCTGTGTATGTGAGGTTCATGTGCCAGACAAGTGTCTGTCTGTCTGTCTGTCTGTCTGTCTGTCTGTCTGTCTGTCTGTCTGTCTGTCTGTCTGTCTGTCTGTCTGTCTGTCTGTCTGTCTGTCTGTCTGTCTGTCTGTCTGTCTGTCCTCCCCTACTGTATATCACCCACAATGCCTTGGGGAGTATTAATTACTGTGCTTCCTGGTCGCCGGGAGCGATGGTGCTAATTGGCTGATACTGTATGTGGTGTTCCCAGCCTGAGATGGAGACAGTGTTCTGATGGAGTGATGTAGGGAGGAGAGGAGGAGAGATGGAGGAGAGGAGGAGTGTGGGTAGTGAGGAGCGGTGTAAGTGCTGTCAGAGGAACCCTTCTAATTCAACAGCCCCTCTGCTAACGAGGGGGTGAGGAGGGGGAGAGGAGGAGGAGAGTGGCAGGCAAAGGGAGAACGGGGGAGGGTTGCTACTAACTCCCCATCAAGCTTTCTCCAATTAACGAGCTGCCTAACATATCCGATATGACCAAACCCCAGAAGGGGTGACCCTTTATCTCACCATTTGGATTCCACTGGTATTTAGTAAACACTAGGTGGTATCAATGTCCTTTCAACTGTGTAGATTGTGTGACTTACTATCAAACTAACTTACTAACTGCCATTTTGAAAATATTATTTGGGATAAAAAACGACTTACCTCTACACTAAAATGTCTAAAATCAGATAGAAAAATGTAGAAATTATAATGGACCTATATATTTTGTATCAACTACGCCTTTTACAGCTATAGGGTACAGGGAATAGGGTATTGGGTGGATGGGGTATAGAGTACGTACTATCCTGAGCAGCCAGAGCAGGGTGGAGTTAGCGGTGGAGTAGTGGGTGTTGTAGTGATATGGGGGCGTCTGGTCCTCTTCCCACGTCTCGTAGCACTCTGCATAGAACACTGCACGCTTCGGGTTCAGTGCTCCAATTGGCTAAGTGAGAAACAGGAAGACAAGAAGTTACATACAGTAGATAGATTATATGATGTTCAGTATATAACAGATGTTAATGTGTCCCGCCATGTTGTGATGGAGAAAAAAAACGACACAGCCCTCCAGGAGTTTAGTAAGGTCTGCTACTGATATTACAGTAAATAGTTAGTCAATGGATAAAACAAGAAATACATGACTTTACGACCCAAATGTTGGCCTTTTTTATAGCATGTTTCATTCTTCCAACATAACTCTGGAACAGAGGCCAAGTCAATATTACATTCTGGGTCCCAGACTCTCTGTATTATGCCGAGACTGGGTCCCAAATTCCCAATATAGTGCACTACTTTTGACAAGGGCCCATAAAGCACTCTGTAGGTAATAGGATGGCATTTGAGATGGGCCCTACGCCAATATTATGACACTTAAACTCACTCTGGGTCCCAAGCCTTTGCTTTCTCATGTGTCTTTAAAGGCAATCTAATTACCCCATTAAAATAGATTTAGTGGAGGTTAAATTGCTTTCTCTGCCTTTTCAATCACCCTGGCTAACAGGCAGGCCTTGGAGGTACATTGGCAGTCAATATTAATACACACAGTGCTATAAAGCCAGTGAGGGTGTGTGTGTGTGTGTGTGTGTGTGTGTGTGTGTGTATGTGTGTGTGTGGCGGCCATATCTCGTATTGACCACAAGAATCATGGGAAATCTACCCCAACAAAGCCCTTGATTCAGACGCGCTGCAGTTAGTGGTGACACCAACAACAAAAAATTAAATCACTTTAATATCAAATCATTAACAATGTGCCGTTACTCCAGTATTCCCATGGCTAGAGTTATGAGAGTGTTACAACACAATAAGCTACTTTCCAAATGGCATTCTATTCCCTTGACCAGAAGGCCCTGGATAAATAGTGAATAAGGTTCCATATGAGATGCAGCATAGACTTTCTCGTCATCTTCATTATGTTCCCACAGGCTATACCTCCCTCTATGTGGCACAGAGCACATGGCATTATTAGGAATGTTTGACTAGTGCTCAACTCTCTCACTCCAAACCAACTGGTCACGTCTGGTTTTCTTCTATGTTGCTTTCTTTCCTCTCCAACATAATGACCGTCCACATCGATGTTAGCACAATGAGGGAGAATGAAAGAGAAGTTTATTGAGATCTGCTGAGATTTACGGGGTGATAATAGGCTGTCATGTGACGTCTGGGACTGGCTGTGATTGGGCTATGGGCTACAGACAGGCTGTTTAACAGCCAGGAGGAACCAGGCTGGTCTCAGTCAGCTTAGCCCAATCATAGCTGCAGCTGGACAGCACAGACAGCTAATAGGACGGACTGGGTTTCAACCCGGGTCTGACAACCAACTAACATGGCCTCATAGCTAACATGGTCTCATAGCTAACATGGTCTCACAGCTAACATGGTCTCACAGCAAACGTGGTCTGACAGCTAACATAGTCTGATATCTAATATGATCTCACAGCTAACGTGGTCTCATAGCTAACATGATCTCACAGCTGACATGGTCTCACAGCTAACATGGTCTCAGAGCTAACGTGGTCTCATAGCTAACATGTTCTTACAGCTAACAGGTCTCACAGGTAACGTGGTCTCATAGCTAACATGGTGTCATAGGTAACTTGGTCTCACAGCTATTGTGGTCTCATAGCTAGCTAAGAACCCCACATACAAATACAAACCTAGCAGCAGGATGGATGTCGTACCTTAAGGACTTAACCACGCCAGCAAACAGTTAAAAGCAGCAGGTGAACGTCATATCGCCACAGAACATTGGCCGTCATTTTCTGTTCATTTCCAGACTATTCTACATGTAGAATCGTCACAGTTCGTCGACACACAGAAGGTGATCTACTACGCACGGTTAACGTTGGTTATAGTTTGTCTTGTCTATTACATCTTACCGGCTTCCTCTGTTACCCTCACAGACAGCTCATAGCCTATAAAAAGATAAGGGGTCTTTAGCCTGCTAAACTAGCTCATTAGTAAGACATTAAAAAGCTGTTAACATGGTAGCGTTGGGTCTTAAGTGGCCATAAGGGCCTTCTAAAGCTCTAAGCCTTTCACATGCACACAGCACCAGCAACCTGGCACCCTATTCCCTATATAGTTTACTACTTTTGACCTTGGTCCATAGGGTACCATTTGGTTAACAAAAACATTTGGCTAGTTCACTCAAACAAAACAACATCCATCTTTGGTTATACTGTGACATTCTCTGTTGCTGATGTCTGACAGCTAGCTACCTAGCTAACTTTGCTAACTTTGACATAAAGACACTTTAAACAACCAGGCATGTTAAGTGTGTTGATTCTACTAGCAACTAAGATACTTAAGGCTAATTGATGGAACCATGTTGCTAATGTTGGATGATAATGTTAGCAAGCTAAAGTGCTAAAA
This sequence comes from Thymallus thymallus, assembly GCA_023634145.1. Lineage (NCBI taxonomy): Eukaryota > Metazoa > Chordata > Actinopteri > Salmoniformes > Salmonidae > Thymallus > Thymallus thymallus. Next base: position 16,263,631 of record CM042378.1, read on the forward strand.
TAGATACTGGGTGGGAGATAGGGATATAGGGTCCTGGTCAAAAGTTGTGCACTATGTAGGAAATAGGGTGCCCCCTTTCGTGGCTGGTTAGTGGGGTAGAGTAATGACAACAATCGTTTTTCTCTACCATTCCTCTAGCACACAGTAATCACCAGCTGCCTATTCTCAGGTGGTTATGTAAATACAGGACATGATAAGGAGACAATTAAAACAAGTGCTTTAGACTGCTCTGCATTTAGCTCCTTCTGAGTTCACTCCCATAAATAACACCTGACCTAGTGATATCTACCTGCACCACCAAACAAGACATGATCAAACCTAGCTGCTGGATTATAGGGCTGTCACATGCTACACTAGATAAACCACTCTTCACATGTAATTAGGATCATTCTCTGACTGCAGAGAGTAGAGACCCCCAAAGTGGAGGATCCAAGAGGAGCGTGTGTGTGTTTGTGTGTGTGCATGTGCGTGTGTGTGCATGCGATTGTGTGGAACACAGAGAAAGAGAAAGTTCTGTGGTTTGTGTGGTAATATCTAGGCTAACTCCCGAGGAGACACACATATTGCATTTTATATTTCAATGGAAATGGCATCACGGTACAGTGCAGCGACGCTGTCAGGAGGAGTCACACTTGTTTTCTCTCTGGGCTTGTCAGAAGAAGCACCTCGAACATCTACAATCTAGTTCTTCAGAGTTCTTCGTTTGGGTGGTTTCTCTCATGGTATAGGTTTTCTGAAGTTCGGCTGCCGTCTATAAAACATTGATACAGTAAAGGGTGATATGCACGACTAGCACCACTAAAGCTCCAGAGTTGTCTATGAAGTTTGGCTGCGCAGCTATCTAGCTACATTGCTAACTTTCGCTACAACATGAACAATAAACTTTTGAGCAACAACTTTTGTTAACTCTTTTAAAAACATGATTAGGATTTGCTACTAGCTACTAAGCAGAGAAGGAAAATGAATGTAACGTCACAATGGTAAACACAGCATAAAAGCATAGCCTGCGTTCATAAGCACATGTACAGTATGTGCACATTATGGTTCTGTGTGGCTCAGTTGGTAGAGCATGGAACTTGCAACACCAGAGTTGTAGGTTCGATTCCCACGGGAGTAAGAAAATGGATGCATTTTCGCTCTAGAGAAGAGTGTCTGCTAAATGACTCAAATGTAAATATTTCACCTTTTCCAAGGGAGCTAGCTTTCTTTGAGCCATTGAAAACGTGAAGGGCTCTGGTTCATAGAGTTTCGGGTCCGAAGACCACCACGGACAAGCTCCCGCTCCCACTCCGTTTCATAACAGTAGTTAAAAGGTAAAGTAGATCAGGTACATATGTCTGCTGTCACTTCACAGCTTTGGCTGTTTCTCCCTGAGAGAAGTTTTGACATCACATCACTTCCTATCAGAGACACACAAGAGCAGGTAGAACAACAGCCCTGATAAACCTCTAGATTGCTAAGCAGAGCACACTCAGTATGCCTTCATATAGGATTATATGTGTTTCCACTCCATCAACTAACAGCTGTCAGTCAGGAGGAAATAATCATTAAAACCTAATGAACCGCTTCACCACACCACTGTACCGCTCACATGGAGGGTGTGTGTGTGTGTGCTACACAGGCCTGTGATCTGACAGTAGGAATGCTCCACTGTCGCCCTGAGGCAGAGAACACCCTGTTCAGTTGGATTTAAAACGGATGATTGGCTGGCTGATCAGCAGGTAAATTGCAGGTGTGTGTAGTTGTGTGTAGCGCGTTAAAGCATGTGTGTGAGAGGATTAAGTGGCGTATCATCCAGGAGCTATAGGACATTTAGCCTGCTGGTACTGGCACCCACTTCCTGATTGGTAGTCAAGTGACACAATGGCGTGAGCAGCTCAGCCAGAGGACAGAATATCACTGGATGCCTGCAACCCAAATGGAACCGTATTCCCTACATAGTACACTACTTTTGACCAGCACCCTATAGGGCCTTTTCAAAAGTAGAGCACTATATAGGAAATAGGGTGCCATTTGGGAAGCACAATATGTTTGTGTTTCCTCTGTCCCCCCTGCTCTTTGTCTCATCCGTTTATATATTGGAGAATTCAAGCCCTTTCATTTCAGTTCAGTCCTTTACTAGCGGGTACCTCTGGAGGTAGAAGCCCTGGGGTTGGAGGTGTGTGTGTGTGTGTGTGTGAGCCTTGGGGTTCCAAGGACAACTGTCAGGAGACAGAGGCCTGTGAACTCATGGTAATGAAGGCAGCTCAGCCTGTAAACAGCATGGGAGGATGTCACTGGAATACATTACAATACATAACTGTCTTCCCAGGCCAGAGGGCTAGGGCCCTCTCAGAGACACACACACACACACACACACACACACACACACACACACACACACACACACACAGCCCACCTGGCGGTGTACAGACTGAAGCCGCCACAGGGTGACAAGAGCAGAAACGACAGCAGGAAGACACAGGAAAGCTGTATGTGTGTGTGTGTGTGTGTGTCTTACTGTAGACCTGCTGCCAGAGTGAACACTGGATCACCCACTATACTACCTACCTGAACCACTCAAACCAAATGTATTTTTCAACACAGTGACTTTATAGACTGGCTGGGTGAAACTGGTATAAACCAAGTGCAGAGGAGATTACCCTTACAGACAACTGTTAGGAGGGAAGTGTTTTAACTGACATTATCAGTACACATGCCTACCAGGGTGCTTTAGTTGTGGTTATTTCTTATTTTCATTGTGAGTTCAGCAACCTCTCTCATTTCCATATCCTCCCTCCCCCTCCCTGCATTTCCCTCCTTCCATCCCTGCCTCCCTGCCTCCCTGCTTTTCCCTCCTTCCCTCCCTGCCTCCCTGCCTCCCTGCTTTTCCCTCCTTCCCTCCCTGCCTCCCTGCTTTTCCCTCCTTTCCTCCCTGCCTCCCTGCTTTTCCCTCCTTCCTTCCTTCCCTCCCTGCCTCCCTGCTTTCCACTTCCTTCCCTCCCTGCCTTCCTAGCAAACATTTGTCTAGGATCTGAGGTGAAAATGGATAAAAAAAACTTTTGTGAAAACGGAGCTCAGAGAGAGTCAGGGAGTCGGCACTTTGAGGGCAAGAAGGAAACGTGGTAAGGAGGGAGCATCAGAGTGAGAGAGAAGGAAAGCTCAGACAGGAATGTGATTGTTTTCAGGTCAGTGAGTCTGTGAGTTGTAGAGAGATAGAGAGAGAGAGAGAGAGAGAGATTGAGAGAGAGATAGAGAGATAAAGAGAGAGAGAGAGAGAGAGAGAGAGAGAGAGAGAGAGAGCTGCTAGGGAGTTAAACAGGGCCAGAAGCCCTCATCATACAGACACTAAAAACGTTCCTACAGTTGATGGTCGAGGACAGTACCATGCCAAACAGAGCAGAGACCCTAGAACATTCAGTTTATGTGCTGAGGCGATACAGTACCAAACAGAGCAGAGACACTTAAAGCTGCTATTCCATTGTTGGGATCTGTTAGGATGTTATGTTTGCGTTCCAAATGGCACCCTATTCCCTATTTAATACACTACTTTTGACACGTGCCCTATTGGGACTGGTCAAAAGTAGTGCATTATATAGTGAATAGGGTGCCATTTGTGACTCATAATTTGTGGTATACCAGTGTTAGGATCTGCTAGGATGTTAAACTATCAGCTCCTACTCTACTGTACATTCCAATGCTGGGTTCAGACTGAGCACATGATGTCTGCATTATGATGTGTGCATTATTTCTCAGTCAAGAAGTTTTCTATTCCAGCCTGCATGGGACTTAATAAGGAAATTCCCCTGCTGACTGAGACCCTCACCACTCCTGTGCTTTCCCTTCCTCCCCCATGTCCCTTCCTTTCCTCTCCTTCCCCCTTCCTTCCCCCTCCTGCCCCCTCTCCCCCAGTCCTACAGGTTGTATAACAGAATGATAGTACCTTGGAGAGATCTCTGAAGTTTCCCGGCAGGGTGAGGTCCAGCTCCTCGGACTCATAGTTGGTAAGAACCCAGGGAAACACGGGGTACTGGTTCAGATCGTTGTAGGTCCTCCCTACAGACAGACAGACAGACATAAATACAGACATACAGACAGACAGAGATCTGTTAGAGAAGTTCTGTGAGAGAAAAGGATGTGTGAGGGGGAGAACTGTGGGGTACAGGGGAGAACTGGGGTACACACAAGGCTTAGGTTACTTTGGTGACCCAGCATGCGAAATTCCAGCAGATTATTCCATCAGATTCCTCTCAGGTCAGCTTCCTGTTTCTGACAGACTAACTTCCTGTCTGGGAGGGTGACACCGCCGCTAATATAGTCCTCACTCTGCTCTCTGTGGGGAGGCCTTAGTGTGTGTGTGTTTGCCTCTGACCCTATTATGGGGGCCCTATTATGCCGTCCCTAGGAGGGGTGCATGACATCGTGGCAGGGTTTTTTCGCTATACTCGACTTGAGTGGGTTGAGTTACTGACGTCATCTTCCTGTCTGGTCTTGCACCCCCTCGAGCTCGTGTGGTGGGGGAGATCATCTTGGTCCATACTCCGCCTTGATTGGACTAAATGGTTTAAAAAATATATTTTAGTTGTCACTGTAATGTTAGATGTTGCTCTCTGGTTTTGTGATGAAACAAAGGTGTGGTTTGTTTGTTTCATCACAAAACCAGAGAGCAACATCTATCCGGTGAAGTCCACAAAGCATATTGCGTATAACAAACAGTTACATGACCTACAGCATGGTCAATCAAGTTAATGTTTCGGACATTTTAAGACTACAAAACAACTACTGATATAGAATACTGGAGAGTTACCGCCAGTCGCAAAGAAAACAGGAGCTGCCTCCACTATTACAGCACCATTTCAACTTCAACATTTCAACATCATCAAACAGACCTATGCTTAGTCTATTACAGTGACAACTAAAATATTTTTTAAAAAACATTTAGTCCAATCAACGTAAGCTAAATATCATGTGGCTGTCCATGGTACTGATTTGTGTGTGTGTGTGTGTTTAAGTAGAAAAACCATGTTGACTAACCCTAGCTTCACTTTTTTTTGTTGTGCCAGGACCATTCACAGTTGAGCTCATTAATTTTAGCTCAACACTGATTGGCTATTATACTATTATTTTTTATGAAGAGAGGCCAAATGCTCGCTGGCTTCCCTTGCATTCAATATTACAGGCGGCAACAATATCATACTCTTTTTGACCAGACAGCATCAGATAGATGGACTCACATACAAGCTGTTTTGCTCGCTCGGATGCTTTCTCCGATGAGATACATTCAGCTTGTTGCGAATTTAAGGAAAATTATGAAACACAGAGAGATGAAAGATACATATACATATATTTTTTTTATTGGCATCCATGAATACATCCCACTGTCTCAGAGTAGTAAGTTGGTGGTTTGTTGATATCCCTCTGGTGGGGGGGGGGCTGTACGTTGATAAAGTGGGTGGGGTTATATCCTGCCTGGTTGGCCCTGTCCGGGGCATTCGTCGGACGGGGCCCACAGAACAAGGGTTAGGGTTAGGGTTAGGGTTAGGGTACGGGTACGGGTTAGGGTTAGCGTTAGGGAAAATAGGATTTTGAATGGGACTGAATTGTATGTCCCCACAAGGTAAGCTGCGGAAGACAATGTGTGTGTGTGTGTGTGTGTGCGTGTGCGTGTTTGTGTTCTTCCTTTCTCTGCCTGGTTCTGATGAGTATATTAGGCCAGTTCTTATATGGAAGCAAACCAAATGAAACGGGTAGGGACTTACCTGAATTTGTCCAATAGAAACTCTTGTCATGCTCTGTTTGCTTCTATTTGGTTCTTAAATGGTAAACGTTGTCCGTAATGAATATGCCCATGGTTAGGAGCGAAGGGGTCTCCTGATGTGGAGTATATGAAGTGTGTGTGTGTAGTGTCTAAATATAGTGTGTGTAGTGTCTATATGTAGTCTGTGGTGTATATGTAATTACAGAGATATAGAACTGTTCTTCTGGTCACTGTGTTGTCGTTGAGCATGCCTCATGTGACACCGCCAGGCTAGCCTCCTGATTGGACAGCCCGCGATGGTTACCATGGATACCTCAGTCATGGCGATGCCCACATGCAGCTGTAAGGAGGGTTGCCAGATGTGAGAGCTTAGTTTTCCTCTTCAGTGGGATGATGGTTTTCAGATGGAACCCTAACTCAGCCATGAGAACCACGAGAAGCTCCTCAACATTCCATGTCGCCACAAGTCCTCTCTAATTTCACACTGCTATAGACTGGTCCAATCAGAAGGCACTGTTATAGACTGGTCCAATCAGAAGGCACTGTTATGGGCTGGTCCAATCAGTAAGCACTGTTATGGGATGGTCTAATCAGAAAACACTGCTATGGGCTGTCCAATCAGTAAGCACTGTAATGTCTGGTCCAATCAGAAGACACTGTTATGGGCCGGTCCAATCAGTAAGCACTGTTATGGGATGGTCTAATCAGAGAACAGAGTTATGGATGTGATGGTGTGATATTAACAACATATTATAGAGCAGTATTACACACTAGCAGCAAACCCACAACAGCCAAACAGGACAGGAGACCACTATCAGCACTGACAAAATCATTTTAATAAACAAATAAAATTATACATTAAATCACCAATTTGAATGAAATCCAAGATACTGCAAGATAGTCATTAAAAAAAGCTTTTTTTTTGTTTGGTGTGAGATGATGTGCAGCAGTGTGAGAGGTGTTTGGTTTGAAGTGAGTTTTGTTTGGTTTGTAGACGGTGAAGTTTCCATGCTGCACTCCAAACTGACGGTTTAGAGTTAAAACAGCAATACACTTCACTTCTAACAACACTACGGTGTCACACACACACACAAAACACACACACACACATACACACACTTAACCTACAACAAAGAAAAACGCTACAGCTATTTCATCTTTACAGAGCCATCAGTCACACAGCAGCACTCTGATTCCTGAAACACATCCAAGACCCAAACCTCCCAGCCCCCTAGCTTCCCATCCTCCCAGCACCCTAGCCTCCCATCTTCCCAGGACCCTAGCCTCCCAACCTCCCAGCCACCCATTCCTCCCAGCCCCCTAGCCTCCCATTCTCCAAACCTCCCAGCCCCCTAGCCTCCCAACCTCCCAGCCCCTAGTCCCCCAGCCTCCCAGCCCCCATATTCTCATAGCTCCCTAGCCTTCCAACCTCCCAGCCTCCTAGCCTTCCGATTCCTCCCAGCCACCCCTAGCCTCCCAACTTCCTAGCCTCCCAGCCCCCAAGCCTCCCAGCCACGCCCTACCTTCAAGCCCAGCCTCTCTGCTCAACTCTGCAATGTTCTGCTCTGCTCTGTCCCCAACCTACCAGCCTCCTATAGCCTCTCAATCTCCCAACCTTCTAGCTTCCCTTCTCCACTCTGCAATGTTCTGCTCTGTCACCAACCTCTCGGCTCTGTGTGTCCCTAGGGGCTACTCTTACTTCCTCTGACAGAAACATGTCATACCCAAATAGGGATGTTTAAAACACAAATTATAATGTACTGGATTAGTACACAGAAGTTCCTGCAGCAAATAAGATGGCTGCTGAGTGTTTAATGTAGTTTAATGGAAGGGTGGTTCTGCTGCTGCTGTTATGATTATGATTAGACAATCATTAGGGTTAGATCTGGGTTTTGTGAATGGTACATTATGATGCTGGGTTAGGGTTAGAGTGGTTAAGGCGTTTGTAAGTCACTCTGGATAAGAGAGTCTAATAAATGACCAAAATGTAAATGTAGAAAATGATGATACAATATGGTAGTGGGTTAGGGTAAGGGCAGGGTGTTATGGGAAGCTGCAGATCTACAGATCTAAAATCTCACAGGAGTACACATCTTGTGAGTAAGACCTTTAAACAGGTCAACCTTCACAAAGCCGCAGGGCCAGACGGATTACCAGGACGTGTACCCCGAGCATGGCTGACCAACAGGCAAGTGTCTTCACTGACATTTTCAACCGGTCCATCATTGAGTCTGTAATACCAACATGTTTCAAGCAGACCACCATAGTCCCTGTGCCCAAGAACACTAAGGTAACCTGCCTAAATGACTACAGACCTGTAGCACTCACGTCTGTAGTCATGAAGTGCTTTGAAAGGCTGGTCATGGCTCACATCAACACCATTATCCCAGAAACCCTAGAATCACTCCAATTTGCATACCACTCCAACAGATCCACAGATGATGCAATCTCTATTGCACTCCACACTGCCCTTTCCCACATGGACAAAAGGAACACCTGCGTGAGAATGCTATTCATTGACTACAGCTCAGCGTTCAACACCATAGTGCCTTCAAAGCTCATCACTAAGCTAAGGACCCTGGGACTAAACACCTTCCTCTGCAACTGGATCCTGGACTTCCTGACGGGCTGCCCCCAGGTGGTAAGGGTAGGTAACAACACATCTACCACGCTGATCCTCAACACTGGGGCCCCTTATGGGTGCGTGCTCAGTCCCCTCCTGTACTCCCTGTTCACTCATGACTGCATGGTCAAGCACAACTCCGAAGCCATCATTAAGTTTTCAGACAACACATTAGTGGTAGGCCTGATCTCCGACAACGACAAGACAGCCTATAGGGCAGAGGTCAGAGACCGGGCCGTGTGGTGCCAGGATAACAACCTCTCCCTCAATGTGATCAAGACAAAGGAGATGATTGTGGACTACAGGAAAAGGAGGACCGAGCACACCCCCATTCTCATCGACAGGGCTGGGCAAGTTGAGAGCTTCATGTTCCTTGGTGTCCACATCACCAACAAACTATCATGGTCCAAACACACCAAGACAGTCGTGAAGAGGGCACAAAAAAGCCTATTCCCCCTCATGAGACTGAAAAGATTTGGCATGGGTCCTCAGATCCTCCAAAAGTTCTACAGCTGCACCATCGAGAGCATCCTGACTGGTTGCATCACTGCCTGGTATGGCAACTGCTCGGCCTCCAACCGCAATGCACTACAGAGGGTAGTGCGTACGGCCCAGTACATCACTGGGGCCAAGCTTCCTGCCACGCTGCTGCTACTCTCTGTTCATTATCTATGCATAGTCACTTTAACTATACCTACATGTACATATTATCTCAATTAGCCCGACTAACCGGTGCCCCCGCTCATTGACTCTGTACCACCTGTATATCGCTACTGTTATTTTTACTGCTGTTATTTCTTTACTTATCTATTGTTTACTTAACACTTATTTTACTTAAAAACTGCATTGTTGGTTAGGGCTTGTAAGTAAGCATTTCACTGTAAGGTCTACACCTGTTTTATTCGGCACACGTGACAAATAAAATGTTATTTGATTTGAAATCACACTTCCCAGAGCTACTCTGACAGACTGGGTTCACGCCCAAGTGTCCTGCATGTCACAAGACTGCATTAGCCCACTGAGCTTAAGCCTAGGCATTAGCTTGGGAAGATAACGGTGTGAGTAGATTTACCACCGCTGTAGCCTGTTCCTGTTCTGGGGTGAGGGTGTAGGAGTGAGAGAGGGGTCCTGTGTGTGAATGTGTATGGAAGAGACAGGGGTGAGGGTGTAAGAGTGTAGGGGGTAGATATGGATGGTAGTGAGGTGTGGTGAGGTGTGGTGTGTAGACGTGTCAGTGCTATTCTAGGGTGGTGGTGTAGGGAAAAGCAGGGGTGAGGGGGGTGAGGTGGGTGTGACGGTGCATTGTAGGTAGAGTTCCAGGCTGTTCTGAAGTGTCTGGATAATACACACACACACACACACACACACACACACACACACACACACACACACACACACACACACACACACACACACACACACACACACACACACACACACACACACACACACACACACACACACACACACACACACACACTCTGAAGTGTCAGAATGTTAATAACAGTAGAATAGTGTTTAATTAGAAGAGCATTGGCTGCACATTAACATCTCTCGCCCTTTCTTCCTCTCCTCCTCCACCACCCCTCCTCTCCTCCTCTTCCCTCCATCCCCCTCCTGTCTTCCACCCAACCTCCCCTGACACTTTTGGCAGCTCAGGTCATTAACACACATTTTTTATGAATTTCCACCATGTTTTTCTGTCTGCTGTACATCTAATTAGATGACAATAATGTATCGAACTCATGCCACAGCCACAGATAAATATAAATATGCATGAATCTGCAGCGAGCGAGGGTGCGAGGGATGTGACACCTCTCAGAGAGGATTGGTGCGGCAGGCGCTCTCGTCTTCCAGTTAGTCACAGTTCAGATCAGAGAGGCGACAAAGACGTGCACACGCACACACACACACAAACACACAACCCCTAATTATCCTAGAGGATGTGTGATCTGCAATAGTCTTGCTTCCTTTTTTCCTTGCTTTAAATAACAGCCATATTCCTCCATGTTAACAGTGAAGTGTAGGCTACTTACGGTACTAACAGTACTACTGCTTAGGAGTGAACTGAACAGTGAACAGAGCATCCGACTCCTTGAACAAAGACAACTGTAGGTCCTGGCTGGCATGTTTTAACAGTCAACAAAAACATACAATACATTCATCATCGTAGAATAGGAGATAGGGTTAGGAGCTAGGGTTAGGTTTAGGGTTAGGGTTAAGGTTAGGTTTTTGGGTTAAGGTTTTGGTTGTGTAAAGAAGAGGTCTGCTCAACACAACAACATGGATCCATCCAAGATGAGGGGGAGAGAGCGTAGGGGAGGGGGAGAAAGGGAGAGGAGGGAAAAGAGAGGAGGAGAGTGAGAATGGACAAAGGAGGAAAGGGAGGAGAAGGGAAGCTGACCTGCAACGGTGTTGAGGAACATGAGGTACTCGAAGTTGGAGATCTCCCTCCTCTGCCATCGCTGCGTCATGTTGGACGATTTGAAGAGCTGCCGGGGTGTCGCCATAGAGATACGCCTGCACAACAACAGAGGAAGAAACACCTTAGGTTGTGTCCAAAATGGCACTACTTTTGACCAGGGCTCATTCAAACCAATGAGGTTTAAGTAAGGGGTTTGAAAGTGTACTCAAGAAATCTAGGTGCACACCAGACACCAGCTTAAAACCAACACTCCCAGACACGCAATCATTCAGTCAGAGCTCAGAGCACCATACACTGGCACAGCATGACAGCTTCATCAGCATGTGAGACTGGAGCATTCTTCAGCCATGACCAAAGTGTCAGAGTCTTGCAGGCTTTGATGTGACTTCAAGTCAACACATGGTGAGAATCAAAAGTTGGATGGAGGCTGTTTCTAAAAGACCTCACACAGTCGTAATGTCAAGTTATAGGCCAGATCATTGTCTGGCAAACAATAGCTAATAATAGCTAAAACTACTAGCCAACCAATAGCTAACACCAATTGCTAACATTATATCAACCAATAGCTAACACGAGGATGAAAGTGGAAGCACCCTTAGTCTCCTGGGTCACGGACTACCTGACCGGTAGGCCACAATTTGTGCGACTACAGAGCTGTGTGTCAGAACGGGCAGTTAGCAACACAGGGGCCCCCCAGGGTACGGTCCTGTCCCCCTTCCTGTTCACCCTCTACACCTCAGACTTCAGATATAACTCTGAGACATGCCACCTACAGAAGTTCTCGGATGACTCTGCTATTGTAGGGTGCATCAGGGGTGGGCAGGAGGAGGAGTACAGGAGCGCAATCAGTGACTTTGTGTTGTGGTGTGAGCAGAACCACCTTCAGCTCAACATCAGCAAAACTAAGGAGATGGTGGTGGACTTCAGGAGAACCAAGGCACAACTGACTGCAGTCCCTATAAAGGGGATGGATGTGGATATGGTTGAGTCATACAAGTTCCTGGGTGTCCATATGGACAACAGACTGGAATGGGCTGGTAACACCGGGGCCCTGTACAAAAAGGGCCAGAGCCGACTCTACTTTCTGAGGAGGCTCAGGTCCTTCAACGTGTGCAGTAAACTACTGCATACCTTCTACCAGTCTGTGGTGGCCAGTGCCATCTTTTTTGCAGTGGTGTGCTGGGGAGCAAACATCAAAGCCGGTGATGCTTCTCGGGTAAATAAGCTGATCAGGAAGGCTAGCTCTGTCCTGGGGATGAGCCTTGACACTCTAGAGGAGGTGGCGGAGAGACGGATCCTGGCCAAACTGCTGGCCATCATGGACAACGTCACCCACCCTCTGCACGCTATGGTTATGACGCAGAGGAGCACTTTCAGTCACAGACTGATCCCACCACGGTGTGCCAGAGAGCGCTACAGGAGGTCCTTCCTGCCGGCGGCTATGAGACTATATAATGCCTCACCGGGGTGCAGTGCCGTCGGCAACATAGATCTGGAACTGTTGGGGTGCTAGGACCTAGTTTAACAATTATGCATCCATCCGTGAGTAACTCTGGTCCGTCAGCACTCATCCACTCAGGACCTATTTATTCATACAGGTCTGTATATACATACTCATGTACAGTTGTTATATTATATCACATGCAATATTGTAAGTAATTATTGGACGTAGGCATTCACTCAGGAATGCATATTAGTATCCTGCCAGTTGCACCTTTTCTCATTGCTTTTAGTATATCGAATGTGCAATAAGTGCAGTTGTCTGTAATTAAACCCTGCGCACTAAGGACTGTATTTTAAGGGAATTACTATTATTACCCCAAATGATATCATACACACATTTAGCTATTAAAGTATCTCTTCCTGTCATTTACCTGTACAGTTTGTGTAAACATGCAAGTATTCACTTATCTGTAAATATAACTGTATACCTAACTGTACAGCTAATTTAACCATGCAAAATTTTCACTTACCTGTTCATTTACCCAGTCTGTCTATTAAGTAAACTATTATTACCCTCGCTCATATCATACGCATTTTTAGCTACTGAAGTATTTCTCTGCCATCGACCTGTATAGTATAGTTAACCATCCAACATCCACCAATGTATAGTGTACATATTCAGCCAACCACTCATACTATGCAATGTCCTTTTATAGCTTTTTTTTTTTGCACTCCAGATATCTTTTATTTCTATACTTTTTCATACTGCCGCTCTATGTATCATGTACCGTGTATCTGTCTTTTGTGTACTTTCGTTGTGGCATTTTGCACCTGCCCTGTGTTTTTGTTGTAGCTGCTTGACAATGAAATTTCCCCCCCGGGGGATCAATAAAGTATCTATCTATCTATCTATCTATCTATCTATCTATCTATCTATCTATCTATCTATCTATCTATCTATCTATCTATCTATCTATCTATCTATCTATCTATCTATCTATCTATCTATCTATCTATCTATCTATCTATCTATCTATCTATCTATCTATCTATCTATCTATCTATCTAACTGATAGCTAACACTTGAATAGCTAACATTTGGGTCAGTAACCGAAAGGTTGCTGGATCGAATCCCCAAACTGCCAAGGTAAAAATCTGTCGTTCTGCCCCTGAACAAGGCAGTTAACCTACTGTTCCCCGGGCGCCAAAGACGTGGATGTCGACTAATGCATCCCTCTGCACCTCTCTGATTCAGAGGGGTTGGGTTAAATGCAGAAGACGCATTTCAGTTGAATGCATTCAGTTATACAACTGACTAGTTTCCCCGCCTTTCCCAATAGCTAACACTAACCAATAGCTTACACTAGCTGATAGCTAACACTAACCAATAGCTTACACTAGCTGATAGCTAACACTAACCAATAGCTTACACTAGCTGATAGCTAACACTATCTAACAGCAGATAGCTAACACTAGCCAGTCAATAGCTAACTCTAACAATAGATGTGTGTTTTGTGGTACATAATGACAGGGTGTAGGTAAGATAACGGGACTGTCCTCCTTCTCCTTCTGTTTATTTTACTGTTTTGATAGTGGTCAGGAAGGCAGGCAGGCTGCAGCTCTGTGCTAAAGAGAATTAGATCAGTTCACTCAGGGTCAATGACCACTCACTCCAACGACTGGAGCAATGGGATTTAGAATGTCTCTGCTGCAGGTAGAGTCAGCTGCTGCCAGTGCCGGCTCTACACTCCACCCCACAAAGGAGTTAGGTGGGGAGACTAACAATACACACCCTGCTAAATAATAATGGGACAATGCACTACACAATGTTACTCTGGAGCTAGTAAGATACATGAGCTAAAAAATGTAAATGTGTGTGTGTGTGTGTGTGTGCTACCTGGCTTGTGGTAGGCCATAGCTGGTTCCCACTCCGACCCTGGGTAGACTGTAGACCACCTTCTTCACTGTGGCCTGGTCTGGGAAGTTAAACATCACTGACGCTGGGAGGAGAGATAACAAATCAGGATTCATTCTATGTTAAAGTGCTTAAGAGAAGCAGTTTATTATACTGCGGGTGAAATAAGTATTGAACACGTCACCATTTTTCTCAGTAAATATATTTCCAAAGGTGCTATTGACATGACATTTCACCAGATGTTGGTAACAACCCAAATCCATACATACAAAGAAACCAAAACAAATAAGTTCAGAAATTAAGTTATGTGAAATGACACAGGGAAAAAGTATTGAACACACTTACTGATATTTATTTAATACTTTGTACAAAAGCCTTTGCTGGTAATGACAGCTTCAAGACACCTCCTGTATGGAGAAACTAGTCGCATGCATTGCTCTGGTGTGATTTTGGCCCATTCTTCCACACAAACAGTCTTCAAATCTTGAAGGTTCCGTGGGCCTCTTCTATGAATCTTAATCTTCAGTTCTTTCCATAGATTTTCAATGGGATTTAAGTCAGGTGATTGGCTGGGCCATTCTAGCAGCTTTATTTTCTTTCTTTGAAACCAATTGAGAGTTTCCTTGGCTGTGTGTTTGGGATCATTGTCTTGCTGAAATGTCCACACTCGTTTCATCTTCATCATCCTGGTAGATGGCAGCAGATTTTTGTCAAGAATGTCTTGGTAAAGTTGCCCATTCATCCTTCCTTCAATTATGTGAAGTTTGCCAGTACCATTTGCTGAAAAGCAGCCCCACACCATGATGTTCCCACCTCCAAACTTCACTGTTGGTATGGTGTTTTTAGGGTGATGTGCAGTGCCATTTCTCCTCCAAACATGGTGTGTATTATGACATCCAAACAGTTCAATTTTGCTCTCATCTGACCACACTATATTCTCCCAGTATTTCACTGGCTTTTCCAAATGTTGTGCAGCAAACTTTAAACGAGCTTCAACATGCTTTTTTTTCAGCAATGGAGTCTTGCGTGGTGAGCGTGCAAACAGGCCATGGCGGTGGAGTGCATAACTTACTGTTTTCTTTGAGACAACAGTACCTGCTAATTGCAGGTCTTTTTGAAGCTCTCCACAAGTGGTCCTTGGCTCTTGGACAACTCTTCTGATTATTCTTTTCACTCCTCTGCCAGAAATCTTGCGAGGAGCACCTGGTCGAGGCAAATTTATGGTGAAATTATTGTCTTTCCACTTCCGTATTATGGCCCCAACAGTGCTCACTGGAACATTCAGAAGCTTAGAAATGCGTCTATAACCAATGCCATCATTATGTTTTGCAACAATTAGGTTGCGAAGGTCTTGAGACAGCTCTTTGCTTTTACCCATCATGAGATGTGTGTCTTGTGTGACACCTTGGCAATGAGACCTTTTTGTAGGCCATCAGTTGGGACTGAACCAGCTGATATTAATTTGCACTGACAGGGGGCTGGATTGCTTTTTAATTACTGATAGTTTTCAGCTGTTATCTTGGCTTTCCATGCCTTTTTGCACCTCCCTTTCTTCATGTGTTCAATACTTTTTCCCTGTGTCATTTCACATTATTACACATAACTTAATTTCTGAACTTATTTGTTTTGGTTTCTTTGTATGTATGGATTACTTGGGTTGTTACCAACATCTGGTGAAAATGTCATGTCAATAGCACCTTTGGAAAAATGGTGACGTGTTCAATACTTATTTCACCCGCTGTATATCATCATCAGAATGCAAACAGGACACATATGAGAGGAGAGTGTGGCTGTGTCCCAAAAAGCACCCTATTCTCTATGTAGTGCACTATATAGGGAATAGGGTGCCATTTGTGACGTAGTGAGTGTGTGTGATGCTTACTCCTGTTGGCCATGAAGACCTCCAGGCCAGTGTTCTGGAGCAGGTATCGCCTGGAAAAGACCGCTCTGATCTCACTGAACATCCATTTACCATGCAGGCCCTCTGAGTACGCCAGGACCTGCAGAGAGGAGAGGAACAGAGAGGAGGGGAAGGGAGAGGAGGAGAGGAACAGAGAGGACGGGAAGGGAGGGGAGAAGAGGAACAGAGAGGAGGGGAAGGGAGAGGAGGAGAGGAACAGAGAGGAGGGGAAGGGAGGGGAGGAGAGGAACAGAAAGGAGTGAAAGACCACACAAAGGGTTTACATTGTGACAAACACAGATGAGGTGCTATGTCACAGCAAGGTTGTAGACTTCCATTGTCTCTAAACATTCTATTTCCCACTCCAGATTCACCTCTGTGTCTTTAACACCTATTTCAGATGGCCTGCTTCACGCAAACAGGGTGTAAAAAAACAGGAAGAACAGGCCTCTGGGTTACACCCATCAACACCAACACAAGGATAGGTGAGGGTGAGAGAGGAGAGGAGAGGAGAGGAGAGGAGAGGAGAGGAGAGGAGAGGAGAGGAGAGGAGAGGAGAGGAGAGGAGAGGAGAGGAGAGGAGAGGAGAGGAGAGGAGAGGAGAGGAGAGGGTTGAGCAAAAGAGAGGAGAGGGGGATGAGGAGAGTGGGATCATTAGTGTGCAGCACCTCTGGGACAGCAAGTCTACCGAGGGAGATCAGGAGAGGCCTCCATGACAGGTGAGAATGATCCCCCTAACACACCTCCCTCCCTTCCTCGCTCGCTCCTTGCCCCCTTCCTCGTCCAACACTGCCTGAGCCCTTGCGGCGGCCTAGTCTCCCCAGGTTACAATCACACACATTCCCATCCTATCAGTGTAGCTGGACACCGACAGAGACAAGAGAACCAGCCAGGGCGGTGTGCGAGACAGAACAGCCGAAACACAACACATAGAGAGGAGATGTAGCTCGAGCCTGACTGACAGTCCAAGGAGGGAACTAGGCAGGGAGGCAGAGTGAGATGTTGGGCTGGGGAGGTTAGGTCCAATGCTAATGCTCATTTAAAACAGTGACAAGCAGGAGGAGAGGAGGAGAGGACGGGTAGAGGGGAGGGGAGGAGAAGGGAGAAGAGGTGAGGAGAGAGGCAGCAGTGCCTTAATTTCTCCCTGGAATAGCTGTGGCTCGACCTATCTGCCACATCAAAGTCTCTGGAGCTCAATTAGAAATGTATTAGATGGAGAGAAGTGGATTGAAGGGCGGAAGGTGGCAGGTGGAGGGAGCAAGGGAGTGAGAAGTGGAGGGAGGGAGGGGTGGTGGAGGGAGGGGAAGTGTGGAGGGAGGGAGGGAGGGAGGGAGGGAGGGAGGGAGGGAGGGAGGGAGGGAGGGAGGGAGGGAGGGGTGGTGGCATCTCTGTTTCTCCTCCCTGTGCTGTCCCAGGTTTACAAATCAGTAACCCCAGACTCTAACAGTTGTCATAGAGACAGACTGCCTGCTCAAAGAACGCCTGTAGTAGGGAGCTGCTGAGAAGGAGGAGAGGAAAGATGGAGAGGTGGAGAGTGTGGGAGATGGAGAAAGGGAGAGAGGGAGAGAGGGAGAGGTGGAGAGAAGGAGAGGTAGAGAGAGGGAAAGATAGATGAATGGAGAGATTATGAAATATGCAGAAACTGAGAAATGATGAGAATACTATTATAATGCATGGCCTGATCAACCTTACATTAAAAACTATAGGAGCGGCTGTGTCTACATGGATGTAATATCCCTTCCTGGTTCCTCTTGTCTGTTGCTGTGACTGGGAACAGAGAGCAGGCAGGGCAGGCCACAGGGATAAACACTCATGCTAAAAAGCCTCCGCTTCAAACAGCCCACATCAAAACATTATGTCAGAACAACAAAGCCTTAGTTTAAACCAACAAGCAGTGAGGGGCCCCTGTAGACTGGAGGCTTGACAAAGCCCAGAGAGAGAAGCAGCTGTAAGAAATGCCATTTAATGAACCTGTTTGCTGAAGCTGTCAGATGTGTCAGAGCTGACGAGCGCTTGGGACACAGCCAGCCAGCCAGCCAGCCAGCCAGCCAGCCAGCCAGCCAGCCAGCCAGCCAGCCTGCCAGCCTGCCAGCCCCCAGTCACAGACAGTCCTGCCTATGTGTGTGTATGTTTGTGTGTCAACCCAGCACTGCCTGCCAGCTGGAGACTTCGGCCCCAATGTAATCAGCCCACCACCAGGAAGGATGACCGGGGAGGACCAGGCCCCTCCAGACCCACCCCACGACTCCTCCACCCCGCCCCCCCTACTCACCCCCTACCCACCCCACTACCCGCCTCGTCACCTGCCTTGATCTGCTCTGCACACAGGCTGTCACACTGCGGGGGGCTGGAGGCGGACAAGCCCAGCCTTTTGTTTCCATGCAGGTTCCTCCCCCCACACACACATTAAGATCCCATGGTGCGTGTGTGCCGCTCTACTTGCTGGGTGGAGATCATACCTCTCCTATAATGACCATAATGCAATTGAATGTTTCTGTCTTTTGTTTCCTGTCCCTGTGTGATGTGACGGAGGGCGGATAGCTGCACTGAGCCTGTGGAACATCACATCAGTGTGGAGAAGTATTGTGACAGCTGAAATTAGGAGAGACATAGGTGACAGCAGTGTTTAGGCTGAAGCTCACATGGAATAACATACAAAAAATCACATAGGGCTCCCGAGGGGCGCAGCAGTCTAAGGCTCTGCATCGAAGTTCTAGCTGTGTCACTACAGATCCTAGTTCGATTTCAGGCTGAGCACAATTGGCCCAGCGTCGTCCGGGTAAGGGGAGGGTTTGGCCGGCCGGGATGTCCTTGTCCCATCGCATTTTAGCGACCCCTGTGGCGGGCCAGGCGCACGCACGCTGACACGGTCGCCAGGTGCACGCTGTTTACTCCAACACATTGCTGCGGCTGGCTTACGGGTTAAGCAGGCATTGTGTCAAGCAGTGTGGCTTGGCGGGGTCGTGTTTCGGAAGACGCACGGCTCTCGACCTTCGCCTCTCCCGAGTCCGTACAGGAGTTGCAGCGATGGGAGAAGACTGTAACTACAAATTGAATATCATGAAATTGACATAGAAAACTAAACCTAAGATTGCAGTCCCAAGCTGTGGGCGGTCTTAATTTTGTTAGCATATGCTCAGCATTTACCCGGTACTGTTTTACGCTGTGACTGACATTAACCTTGTACTGTTCTACACTGTGACTGACGTTAACCTCGTACTGTTCTACGCTGTGACTGACATTAACCTTGTACTGTTCTACGCTGTGACTGACGTTAACCTCGTACTGTTCTACGCTGTGACTGACGTTAACCTCGTACTGTTCTACACTGTGACTGACGTTAACCTCGTACTGTTCTACGCTGTGACTGACGTTAACCTCGTACTGTTCTACACTGTGACTGACGTTAACCTCGTATTGTTCTACACTGTGACTGACGTTAACCTCGTACTGTTCTACGCTGTGACTGACATTAACCTTGTACTGTTCTACACTGTGACTGACATTAACCTTGTACTGTTCTACACTGTGACTGACGTTAACCTCGTACTGTTCTACGCTGTGACTGACGTTAACCTCGTACTGTTCTACGCTGTGACTGACGTTAACCTCGTACTGTTCTACACTGTGACTGACGTTAACCTCGTACTGTTCTACACTGTGACTGACGTTAACCCCGTACTGTTCAGCCTTATTGAACAGTACGCATTTATAGTATTTATTTATTAATGTCAATGTGACTGACATGAATAACTGTGTCAGTCAGTCAGTCAGCTTTGCTGAGATGGGGCCATAATAAGATGATTGAGTCAGGCCCCAAGCCAGCATGACTGATACAGTTATAAAGGAGAGGGGAGCAGAGTGACAACCTGCTACGATAGTAGCTCCTCTATGTTCTCCCCTCACACAGCTAATAGGCTTCTAGTGGAAAGCCTTGACAGTGCCGGATCCACAGCCCAGGGGATAGAGAGAACAGATGAGAGAGAGAGTGAGAGAGAGAGAGAAAAAGAGAAAGTGAAGGAGAGAGAGAAGGAGGGAGAGATAGAGAAAGAGGGAGAGAGAGAAAGAGATAGAAAAAGAGAAAGTGAAGGAGAGAGAGAAGGAGGGAGGGGAGGGGGGGGGGATCTATGAAAGAAGAGTGATATGACTGCTCCCCCAGGAGAGTGGGGAGGATTTCACACAAAGCAATTTGGAGCATCAGCATACACTGTGAACACTGCATCCACAACCTGATCTCAGGGAGGGAGAAATAGCATACACTGTGAATGCCGGTTTACAACCTGACCTCAGGGTACACAGAGCAGAACTGTGAGGGAAGGAGGGGAACAGTATAAAAAAAAGTATCCACACCCCCCTTTTTCCACATTTTGTTGTGTTACAAAGCGGGATTAAAATTGATTTAATTGTCATTTTTGTCAACGATCTACACAAAATACTCTAATGTCAAAGTGGAAGAAAAATTGCAACATTTGTAAATAAATTATGAAAAGTAAAACACTAATGTACAGTATCTTGATTAGATAAGTATTCAACCCCCTGAGTCAATACATGTTAGAATCACCTTTGGCAGCGATTACAGCTGAGAGTCTTTCTGGTTAAGCATCTAAGAGCTTTGCACACCTGGATTGTTCAATATTTGCACATTTTATTTTTTTTATTCTTCAAGCTCTGTCAAGTTTGTCATTGCTAGACAGTCATTTTCAAGTATTGCCATAGATTTCCAAGCCGATTTAAGTCAAATCTGCAACTAGGCCACTTAGGAACATTCAATAGTGGTAAGCAACACCAGTGTATATTTGGACTTGTGTTTTAGGTTATTGTCCTGCTGAAAGGTAAATGTGTCTCCTAGTGTCTGTTGGAAAGCAGACTGAACCAAGTTTTCCTCTAGGATATTGCATGTTCTTAGCTCCACTCAGTTTCTTTTTATCATAAATAAAACTCCCTAGTCCTTGCCGATGACAAACATACCCATAACATGATGCAGCCACCAGCATGCTTGAAAATATGAAGAATGGTACTCAGTGTTGTGTTGGATTTGCCCCAAACATAATGCTTTATATTCAGGATAAAAGTTAAAGTTAATTTCTTTGCCACATTTTCTGCAGTTTTACTTTAGTGCCTTATTGCAACTAGGATGCATGGAATATGTTTATTCTGTACAGGTTTCCTTCTTTTCACTCTGTCAATTGGGTTAGTATTGTGGAGTAACTACAATGTTGTTGATCCATCTTCAGTGTTCTCCTATTACAGGCATTAAACTCTGTAACTGTTAAAGACACCATTGCCTCAGTGAAATTCCTGAGTGGTTGCAGGTTTTCCTACTTACAAAGCATGTAGAGGCCTGTAATTTTTTATCATAGGTACACTTCAACTGTGAGAGACGGAATCTAAAACAAAAATCCAGAAAATCACATTGCATGATTTTTAAATAATTAATTTGCATTTTATTGCATGACATAAGTATTTGATCACCTACCAACCAGTAAGAATTCCGGCTCTCACAGACCTGTTAGTTTTTCTTTAAGAAGCCCTCCTGTTCTCCACTCATTACCTGTATTAACTGAACCTGTTTGAACTCGTTACCTGTATAAAAGACACGTGTCTACACACTCAATCAAACAGACTCCAACCTCTCCACAATGGCCAAGATCAGAGAGCTGTGTAAGGACATCAGGGATAAAATTGTAGACCTACACAAGGCTGGGATGGGCTACAGGACAATAGGCAAGCAGCTTGGTGAGAAGGCAACAACTGTTGGCGCAATTATTAGAAAATGGAAGAAGTTCAAGATGACGGTCAATCTCCCTTGGTCTGGGGCACCATGCAAGATCTCACCTCGTGGGGCATCAATGATCATGAGGAAGGTGAGGGATCAGCCCAGAACTACACGGCAGGACCTGGTCAATGACCTGAAGAGAGCTGGGACCACAGTCTCAAAGAAAACCATTAGTAACACACTGCGCCGTCATGGATTAAAATCCTGCAGCGCACGCAAGGTCCTCCTGCTCAAGCCAGCGCATGTCCAGGCCCGTCTGAAGTTTGCCAATGACCATCTGGATGATCCAGAGGAGGAATGGGAGAAGGTCATGTGGTCTGATGAGACAAAAATAGAGATTTTTGGTCTAAACTCCACTCGCCGTGTTTGGAGGAAGAAGAAGGATGAGTACAACCCCAAGAACACCATCCCAACCGTGAAGCATGGAGGTGGAAACATCATTCTTTGGGGATGCTTTTCTGCAAAGGGGACAGGACGACTGCACCGTATTGAGGGGAGGATGGATGGGGCCATGAATCGCGAGATCTTGGCCAACAACCTCCTTCCCTCTGTAAGAGCATTGAAGATGGGTCATGGCTGGGTCTTCCAGCATGACAATGACCCAAAACACACAGCCAGGGCAACTAAGGAGTGGCTCCGTAAGAAGCATCTCAAGGTCCTGGAGTGGCCTAGCCAGTCTCCAGACCTGAACACAATATAAAATCTTTGGAGGGAGCTGAAAGTCCGTATTGCCCAGCGATAGCCCCGAAACCTGAAGGATTTGGAGAAGGTCTGTATGCAGGAGTGGGCCAAAATCCCTGCTGAAGTGTGTGCAAACCTGGTCAAGAACTACAGGAAACGTATGATCTCTGTAATTACAAACAAAGGTTTCTGTACCAAATATTAAGTTCTGCTTTTCTGATGTATCAAATACTTATGTCATGCAATAAAATGCAAATGAATTACTTAAAAATCATACAATGTGATTTTCTGGATTTTTGTTTTAGATTCCGTCACTCACAGTTGAAGAGTACCTATGATAAAAATTACAGACTTCTACATGCTTTGTAAGTGGGTAAACCTGCAAAATCGGCAGTGTATCAAATACTTGTTCTCTCCACTGTATCAACGATGTCGCTCTCGCTGCTGGTGACTCTCTGATCCATCTCTACGCAGACGACACCATTCTGTATACATCTGGCCCCTCTTTGGACACTGTGTTAACTAACCTTCAAACAAGCTTCAATGCCATACAACACTCCTTCCGTGGCCTCCAACTGCTCTTAAATGCTAGTAAAACTTAATGCATGCACCCGCCCACCGGACTATCATCACTACTCTCGACGGGTCTGACTTAGAATACGTGGACTCCTACAAATACCTAGGCGTCTGGTTAGACTGTAAACTCTCCTTCCAGACTCACATTATGCATCTCCAATCCAAAATTAAATCTAGAATCGGCTTCCTATTTCGCAACAAAGCCTCCTTCACTCATGCTGCCAAACATGCTCTTGTAAAACTGACCATCCTGCCGATCCTTGACTTCGGCGATGTCATTTACAAAATAGCCTCCAATACTCTACTCAGCAAATTGGATGTAGTCTATCACAGTGCCATCAGTTTTGTTACCAAAGCCCCATATACTGCCCACCACTGCAACCTGTATGCTCTCGTTGGCTGGCCCTCACTACATATTCGTTGCCAAACCCACTGGCTCCAGGTCATCTATAAGTCTTTGCTAGGTAAATCCCTGCCTTATCTCAGCTCGCTGGTCACCATAGCAACACCCACCTGTAGCATGCGCTCCAGCAGGTATATTTCACTGGTCATCCCCAAAGCAAACACCTCCTTTGGCCGCCTTTCCTTCGAGTTCTCTGCTGCCAATGACTGGAACGAATTGCAAAAATCACTGAAGCTGGAGACTACCATCTCCCTCAATAACTTTAAGCATCAGCTGTCAGAGCAGCTTACCGATCACTGCACCTGTACATATCCAATCTGTAAATAGCCCACCATACTACGTCCTCCCCATATTTATTATTTTTGCTCATTTGCACTCCAGTATCTCTATTTGCACATCATCATCTGCACATCTATCAGTCCAGTGTTAATGCTAATTTGTAAACACCACTATGGCCTATTTATTGTCCTACCTTCCTAATCTTACTACATTTTCACACTCTGTACATATATTTTATATTGTGTTATTGACTGTACGTTTGTTTATTTCCCATGTGTAACTCTGTGTTGTTTTTGTTGCATTGCTTTGCTTTGTCTTGGCCAGGTCGCAGTTGTAAATGAGAACTTCTTAACTGGCCTACCTGGTTAAATAAAGGTGAAGTAAAAATAAATAAATAAATATCCCCAGCACAAGGTGTACCTGTGAAATGATTCTGTTTAATTAGCTTCTTGATATGCCACACCTTATCACGATCGTGGTGAGTGTCAGACCAAGACGTAGCGCTGAAGTAGTGAGACATGATTATTTATTAAATCAATAGACACAAAATAACAAACACGATAAACATCACAATCAGTTGGTTTAACAGCACTGACAATGATCCACGAATGACAGGTGGAAACACATGAACTAAATATGGCCCCCAATTACAGACAATGCAAAGCAGCTGCCTCTAATTGGGGACCAACACAAAACCAACATAGAAACATAAAACCTAGATCTGTCAGGCTCTGACCACAGACAACTATAGGAGCAAAGGCTTCCCTATGATCAGAGCGTATGGAACATGCCTGGGATCTTTTATTTCAGCTCATGAAACATAGGACCAACATTTTACATGTGGCATTTATATTTTTTTTCAGTGTAGTATATAGAGTTTATAATGGGTGTAGATACGTTAGAGTTTATCATAAGTGTAGATAGGATAACATTCTGCACATTTCTCTAAGATGAGACACCACAGTCCCAATCAACAAATTTCACAATTTATTTGACCATGTGTGACTGTTCCACTTTCTACTAGGCATCCTGTTATAGTGAAACTATTCCACTCTGCTTTCTGCTCGCCATCAGAAATGTATTAATCGCTTCCTTCTTTAAATTCATCGCTAGGCAACACAGGCACTGGGCCTTTCAACCCTCATTTCAAATCAAAGGAAACAAACTCATTTTGTGTGTCAACACATGTCAAGCAGCTCTGGAATATGTATCTAATTTCTCTTCCATTATAGTGGTGTGTAGTGTGTGTTTGTGTGTGGGTGTGTGGCCGGGTGTGTGTGTGGGTGGGTGGCTGGGTGTGCGTTGTGTAGATAACATGGGGTGGGAAACAACAAGAGGCCATTCAACAGACCCCAAGGACCAAACCAACTGACAAGGAACCTAAAAACAAACCAATCACTGAAAAACAGGTTATATAGGTTGTATACTGAAAAAACAACAGTGTTTCATACTGGGGGAAAAAGGTGTTCTGAAAATGTCTCTAATCCATAAAAAAAGCGTATTGCTTTGTTCCATTAAGTAAATGAGAGGAGACATATATCTGAGCTCTATGACCGATGCCTGTCACAAACCAACCTTTTACTGCAACTATAATTCCCACTAGGTCCCTTTCAGATTGATGCTGAAGTCTTCCTAAATATCAAAGCATGCCTTCCATCTGATCTTCCCTTGCCATGACAACTGTTATGACTGTTATGAGGGTGGAAATAGGGAAATGTTAAAACTCTCTGAGATTATAGTTAGGATGCGAAGCGCTCGGTTCCCTCTCCCAGTCCCATATTTCAACTTCAATAAAGTAGCAGGCTCCTAAAGCAGGTATTGGGAAAAATAAGATACAGATTTGCATAATCAGTGTCACTATCCATTTGTGTGGTGGTTGGAGTGTGGAGAGATGACACGTGCTGGCTGGTGGTAGCGAGCAAGGCTGGTAGTGGTAGCAGGGAGCTGGTGCTCTGGGACCACAGGGATAAAAGGATGAATATACATCACATCAGGCCGCTGCTGCTGGCTGCCAGATCACTGCCGCAAACGTCCAGCCAAGTTTGTCAATAATGTTTATGTCACGTTGCCGTATTTCACGCACATTACCAGGCGGAGTTGAGTAGCGGGGAGGGGGGGCTGTGTGTCTAAAACATTCTGATAGAAGAGAGAGTGGGGTTTAGCTGGTAGGGGTTTTCTCTCTCTATGGAGAAGTCAGTGATACCTTCACCCCAGTACAGCAGTCAGACAGCATACACACAGCAAGAAAAGACCAATAAAAAAATGTAAGGCGTGATATTTTACACATTTCATATACATTTCCAATAAATAATCCCTTTGATTATATACTTTAAGAACATTTGACAAAACTACTCTGTAATATGATAGTTACTGTAGGTAACACTTTCAAAGTCTTAGATACACAACATCCACACACAGCATACAGATACATAGTCCAGCTTCAAATGGCCTACACTAAGGAGCTAGGATAGAGTGAAGGGTTGCAGTCATTTGGTATTGGACGCTTTCAGCAAAACTTCACTAATGGGACTTATTCAGGGACTTGTCAGCCATAAGACGACTGAAATCCCCTTGGTCTGCTCCTCTCCTCTGGGTGCTACTCACTCAGTGTACCAAGCTGGCTGCCACCAAACTGGGGCTTAAATCCATCCCATGTCTCACTGTTTTATGCGGGAGGGTAGAGGCTCACAGACACATGGAGAGACAGAGAGAGAAAGACACATAGACAAAGAGGAGGAGAGAGAAAGATGGAGATGAAGAGCAGGAAATAAACAGGGATGGCGAGGAAGAGAGCAAAAGAGACTGAGCTAGAGAGGAAGAGAGGGAAAAGAGACTGAGCAAGAGAGGAAGAGAGGGAAAAGAGACTGAGCAAGAGAGGAAGAGAGGGAAAAAGACAGGGATGAAGAGGAGGCGAGACAGGGGAAGAGAAGGAGAGAAAGAGCAAGTGGTTAGAGGAGAAGGCCTGATGAACAATGAACTCCTCACTCGTCCTCTATTAATCTCTCTACCTTTACTCCAGAGCTCTCCTCTACACAGAGGTAATAACAACAGCCGCATTCATTACACCTTTATCCCTGCTATTCACTGGGAATCGCTTACTAATATGTTACAGATTTGCCTCCACTCGTATAAGTCTCTGTGTCGTTCACAGTATATCACTTGGAGAACACGCAGCCTCCCTTTCCGCCGGACGCTCATTGAGGATTATGGGGGGTGACACCTCCTGTGTGCAGTCGGAATCTGGAGCATAATTTTTTCAGGCGTAAAGCGGAATTAGCCTGACTGATGTCTCAGTGTCAACAGCACAACAAGCGGGGAAGGCCTGCGGGCGGAGGGCTGAGCAGGGCTGTGGGCTGAGTTAAAGGTAGATCAGGTTGTTATCTACAGGCTGCTCAGGACGGCAGAGCTGAGTGTGTAAATGTATGCTAATGAGAGGCTAACCCTCCAGGCTGGGAGCAGCGCTCAGAACAGGACGTTAATCTGGCTTGTTGACTGCACTAGATCATTTGGACTTGATCCTCTTGTAATTATATAGTTTAAATCTTTTTACCCGAGCTAATCTCACGCCATGTGGAAACGTCTTGAATGCTGGCGTGTAGCCTGCTCAGTAGCTAGTACGTCTTACTCTCACTCAGAAACACACACACACACACACACACACACACACACACACACACACACACACACACACACACACACACACACACACACACACACACACACACACACACACACACACACACACACACACACACACACACACACACACACACACACACACACACACACAGCAACGTAGGAGGAGAGGACACAGCTGACATAATTCCTCTGACTTCTTGAATCCCAGGTTCACAATCACCATAACAGAGATCCCTATACAATTCTGATACTACTGGGAGACAGACAGACAGGCAGACGGACACCCTTAGGCTACAGGGGGACAACTAGAGGAGGTGTGAATGGGTGGAGTGAGAGAGAGAGCCTCCCCCTCTCTTTGTCTTTGTGCCATGGCTTTGTGAGGAAAGAGAGATGGAGGGTAGACTGGCGTGTGGGTTTGGCCTGAACTGTGTGCTGTCCAGAGGGACTCCAGCAGGCCATGTTGCCTGCATGCCAAAACGGACAGGCCTGACAAGCCGCGTGGCGTGCCGCAATTTGACTAATTACACTGGATTAAAGCATATTAATGCAAGCTGTTTTCACCAGGGTCAATGACCTCTTGACACACATGAAGGAAAAGACATATCTTACTTTTAAGGAAACATAGTAAAAGAAAATAAACAGCCAATCCTCAGTGTGATTTCTGATCAGAATATTTCTCTAACACTGGATTTACATCGCAGAGATGCGGAAACGACAGTCCCAGCTCCCGACACTTCGATATACATTTATGAACTTTCCCCCTGCTCTTCCTCTTCCTTTCTCTCACTCTCTGCGGGAAAGAGAAAACACACCAATAAGGACTTTCAGAAACCGCATGGGGAGAGAGGGATTGAAGAGGGACATGTTGTTTCCCCGTATGACAACAACAACATTACTTGCATCTTTCTTACCGAAATAATTTTTATTTTTTTAACCTTTATTTTACTAGGAAAGTCAGTTAGGAACAAATTCTTATTTACAATGACGGCCTAGGAACAGTGGGTTAACGGCCTTGTTCAGGGGCAGAACGACAGATTTTTACCTTGTCAGCTCGGGGATTAGATCCTGCAACCTTCCAGTTACGGGCCTAACACTCTAACCACTAGGCTAGCTGCCGCCCCATGATAATGATATGACACCAGATACTGATTATTGATGATCTATTATCTGTAAATATTCTAGTGACAATAGTGATTCAGAGGTGATTTGGTGAAGGTCTTCATCTGTCCTGTTCCTAACCATTTAATAGTATATTATAATACAATAATAACAGTAATAGGGAAGACAAACATCAATGTCTTGAAAAGAAATCAAGACAAAAACCAAACAAACACATTTTTCTCATGCTTTATATTTTATATATGTTCTATTCTTGAAATGTCAAATCTTGGTTTTAAATGGGAAAACAATGCTGAGGTGAGTTCAACAAGACTTCTGTTTGCAGCGCACATGTTGCCTGAGTAATAGTTTCAGTTGAATGATTTGAATGAACATTTCAAAATGTTATGGTGAAACATCAAACAGCTACATTTTGGCTTTTTAGCAACAATATTCAAACTGAAAACGACTTAGCTATTCCTACTAAATATAGTAGAAAGTCTACATGGCCACTTGATTATTTTAAGGGCTGTTTAGACCAGAAACAGACACTTACGTTCACAGCACACTATCTTCTCAGACTATTAGCTAAGGTTAGCGAACAGTCGCGTCTAACGCAAAACAAATGGAATATGTTAGCTAACGTTAGTCAACGTTCGTGAACTATTTCCCTTGTTGAACGCACCTCTGGTCTATCCTTTGTTGGATAGTTAATATTTGACAATAAATATCAGACATTTTTATATATTTTTTCAGTTAAATTATTTCTTCACTATTAATTTGTATATATAATTCAGTGAAATAGGTTTATATAGGATGTGTTATTATGTATTATAACATAACATAAAACAAGGATGTGTAATATAATATAATAATATTAGGATGTGTGGTTTAATATATCAGCTCTCCTAATTGTCCCATATCAATCTGAGTCAGACAAAAGAGAAGCAGTTCCACTATGTGTTCCTCTGTCTGTAATGTGCTGGAATATGAAGACAGAATACCAAAGAGGCTTACAGCCGAAGTTTCATGAAACATTTAGGCTGAACTTCCAAGGCTGTGCTGATGAAAGAAGGTGCCTGCTGGAGAGAGAGGAGAGAGGGAGCCCCAGCCAGTATTGTACAGGAGTCACATCAAATTAATACTGAGGGCCCTTTGGAGCCTTTTCTTCTCCCAGGCTTTTCAGAACGGATTAACTATGAAAACTCAGAAATGACTAAAGCACCTATTAAGCATCATGCCCAGCCTTTCTTCTCCCTGCTTTTGAAAGTGTTTGAATGTGCTCTGGCATTCAATCCCCTCACAGAACAAAAAGTTATTGTTTGTACGCTTGATGAAACCTGATGACAGGCTTGATAAAGGAGGACGTAAAACACATATCTACACCTGAACTTTAAACAAATGACAAGCACCTTAAACTGCATGAAGACACACATTTATACAACTCATAGCAAGTAGGTGCATAAACAAATGCATATATTTATTCCATTGTTTACGAGAAAGGTGGCGTAATTATGGCCAGTAAATAAAATAAAATTGTGTCATTATATTATAATTATTATATTATTTAAACATGGACATGTTCTAAAGACCTGTTGTAGAGTGTGAGTGTGTGTGTGTGTGTGTGTGTGCATGCGCATGTGTGTGTATGTGTGTGTGTGTGTGCACCCTCTTGAGAGTGTTTCCACTAAACTGAAGGGTCTCCAGTCTCGGTGCCTCTCTGCTCTCTCTGGCTGTTCAAAGCCTCTCTGGGAGCCATGAATTGTAATTGTAGCTGCTAACAGGATTGCTGAGGGCCCAAACGGAGCCACTTGAGAAGCAGGTCGTGTGGAGTTAAACGCCTGTCAGACACTCAAAGCCCCCAGCATGGAAAGTGGCCCTCAAAGGCCCTCCACCACCACCGCCACCACCAGCACCACATCCAGGCCCTCTTCTGTTCCCCTCCCTGCTCCTCTGAAATACCTGTTATCACCACCAACATGATGTCCCTCCAGACAGTAGGCCTAACCCCTGTACCCTCCTCTCTTCTACTTCTGCTATATATGCACAGACGAAAGATCAAATATGACCCTTTAAAGCACCTGTTCACCATTCACAACACAAACGTTCACGCCTATTTAGTCATTTATGCATTTTTTCTTATCCTCTAGTCTATCCCAATATACCCCAGCCACAGCCCAATATCCATCACTCCAGCCCTATCCCACCGTAATAGCTCCCCAGCTCCAGACCCATCCTAAACCCCTCACCCCATGCTAAAACCCAAATTGCAGTACCACCCCCACCCCCTCATTCCCCCACCCCTGCAGCGTGAAGGACCTCACCATGACCCTTATTAAAATCTTAATTGGATTGCGAATCGCTTGAAGGAGAAACTCAACATCCTTCATTCAAATCTGATTTGAGCCTTTCAGCGTTTCTCCAAGTGTTTTGCCGCCCGCCGTAACAATAAGAATCCCAAAGAAAGTTATTCAAAAAACACAACCTGATTTTCCTGAAAACGGAATAGGCAAAACAAACCGTTCTCCTTCAGAGGCAGAGAGATGTGAGTTTCCCAGGCAGAGAGCATGGTGACTGACTGACAGAGACAAAGCCCAGAACAGACCATTGTGTTTCTTTTCACTGTTGTAATGGTCTTAAAACGGCTACAAGCAGGCTACCATTCACTAAACTGACCAGTCTGTATGCTACCATTCAATATACTGACTAGTCTGTATACTACTATTCACTATACTGACCAGTCTGTATACTGCTATTCATCTCTGACCAGTCAGTGCAGCACTTGTATCCTCTTTACAGCCCAAACCAACTCTACGCTGGACAGAAGCACAGGAGAGACTAAGGGCCAATCTAAGTCTCTCTCCAGTACTAATATAGTACTATACTTTTGGCCAGAGACCATAGGTTCAATGAATAGGGAATAGGGCTCTGGTCAAAAGTAGTCCACAATACAAGGAATATGGCTTCGGCTAAAGAGCATAATAGGAATGGGCCATGGGTAAAGGTTCAGACACAGCCTAAATTCAATTCTACTACACTGTCACGCATGTGTGTGTTGGGAGACCAAG
This sequence comes from Thymallus thymallus, assembly GCA_023634145.1. Taxonomy (NCBI): domain Eukaryota; kingdom Metazoa; phylum Chordata; class Actinopteri; order Salmoniformes; family Salmonidae; genus Thymallus; species Thymallus thymallus. The sequence continues at coordinate 16,295,194 of CM042378.1, forward strand.
ACGCAGCGCAGGGATAGTAGTTCGACATTCTATTTTATTTATACTATGTAATCGAAACAAATGGCGAACTACAGGACATAAACTAACACTATAAACTAATGTCACATTCACAAAAACACACGGAATGAACGGATGTAAAAAAAGGCACACTTACTTCTCACCGTGACTGCGACATAACGACAACATCAACAACGACCCACACCAGAGTGAAGGACAGACTCAACATATATGGGATCCTTAATTAGAGACAATGCTGTGCAGCTGCCTCTAATTAGGGATCCAACCCAAACCCCACACAGAAACAGAAAAGAACGACACTGTCAGACTCTGACCATAACTACATAGAGAAGCCTATGCTTCTCTATGGCCAGAGCCTGACATACACCCTGTGTCCTCAATGACCAACCAGTGAGTGAGGAGCTTCTCAACAGCTCTCCTATAATTATAGAGAACTACTCCCATAACAACAACATCAGTCATCGTCATAACGGAACACAAGATAATGACAATAATTACAATAACATCTCATTAAGAGGGGAATGGCAGCACAGGGAGCATTAATAGCAGACAGGTGTACAACACAGTGCAATTATAAAACCTGAAATTAGCTCACAGCCTGGAGGCAAAAATAGGAAAAAAGAGAACACCATTGTGAAAGAGAGAGCCAGTGTGTATGTGTGTGTGCAAGTGTGTGTGTATGTGTGTTTGCAAGTGTGTGTGTGTGTGTGTGTGTGTGTGTGTGTGTGTGTGTGTGTGTGTGTGTGTGTGTGTGTGTGTGTGTGTGTGTGTGTGTGTGTGTGTGTGTGTGTGTGTGTGTGTGTGTGTGTGTGTGTGTGTGTGTGTGTGTGAAAGACAGAGAGGTGGCAGAGGGGGAGAGAGAATTGCAAATAAGCAAACAGAAATATCTTAAATGTGTAAATTAGGGAGAAAACGAGAGGGAAAGGTAGCTTTTGCCAGTAGACTGTATCTGAGATGAGAGAGAGAGGCAGCCAGACGTGATCAATGGTAGCCGTGGAGCGCTGAGGCAGGCGTCAAGACAAGACATCAACCCTCAGCCACTCAGCCTCTCATTCAGCCTCCCAGCTCCTACCCTCAACCTCCCAGGCTCTTAACCTCTACGGTCAGCCTCTCAACCCCTAAACATCTATATCCAGTCAGTCAGTCATTACTGAGCCTAGTCGTGCATAGGACATCCTATCTGATCATATTACAGCTACCTGACTGTCTCTCTACTTGACCTATCATATGACAGCGTCTGTAAACCACAAATCCCTCCCCCTGACGCTGCTCTCCCCCACACACATATACTGAGTGTAATAAGCATTAGGAATACCTTCCTAATATTGAGTTGCACCCCCTTTTGCCCTCAGAACAGCCTCAATTTGTTGGGTCATGGACTCTACAAGGGATGCACAGGGATGCTGCGTCAAGAACTTGACTCCATTGCCTCCCGCAGTTATGTCAAGTTGGCTGGATGTCCTTTGGGAAGGTGGACAATTCTTGATACACACAGGAAACTGTTGAGCGTGAAAAACCCAGCAGTGTTGCAGTTCTTGACTCAAACCTATGCGCCTGGTACCTACGACCATACCCTGTTCAAAGGCACTTAAATCCTTTGTCTTGCCCATTTACCCTCTGAATGGCACACATACACAATCAATGTCTCAAATGTCTCAAGGCTTGAAAATCCTTATTTAACCTGTCTCCTCCCCTTCATTTACACTGATTGTGACATCAGTGAATGAACATAGCTTTCACCTCGATTCACCTGGTCAGTCTATGTCATGGAAAGATCCTAATGTTTTGTACAATCAGTGTGTGTGTGTATATACAGTGGGGAGAACAAGTATGTACAGTATATATAAACAAACACGAGGAGGCACCTTCCCTGAACGTGGAAGAGCTCAGTTTTGTTGTTTGGAAAGTTTGTTGTTATGAAAGTGTATTGGAAAGTTCCTAGTAGCTATCTAACTTTTTAGTTTGGATCCCGCGACGCAGTTGGCATCAGTTGCTGGGACTGCTAGTCTCTGTCCAGTGATCCTGCCGACCAAGGATGGGTCTGAGGAGCTACTTGGCGTTGCAGCTAGGCTAGCTAGCTGCATATCAAGCTAGCGGGATTTCTTGAGGGCTTGAACGCAGCCTGCAACTGGGTTAGCCATTGTGGCTGGGACCGCGGATTGTCCCGGGTTTGTGGCTGTCTAGATCTCTGCTGTTTGTTGTTTTCAATCTTCCCTGTGACCTGACCTGTCTGGAACTGCGAGGAGTAACAGTGTAACCTACGTTGATAGCTACCATGACAAAGACCAAAGCCGGCGGGTGTAAGGGCCTGACTGAGGCCAGGTCTCTGACTCCCTCTAGGGGGAGTGGGATGGCCACAGTCAGGTCCTAACAATCATAGGGTGGGTGTTGGGTTTTGGTTAATCCCCAATTGGAGGCAGCTGTCTTGAGTTCTAAGTCTCTAATTGGGGATTCTATTTAGGTTCCACTGTGTTTCACCTGGGTGTGGGTTCTTGTGTGTGTCTAGTCGTTGTGTTATATTCACACCAGTTCACGGTCGCTACCTCTCCTTTGTTTTTGTGTTGTGTTTTAAACCATAAATAAAAGGAATGTTGCTCCACCACAGCTCTGCGCCTCGTCCCGTCTATACGCACTGTGACAGCGGGAGTACCATTGAGGACAGTGGTGTCTCTCTACCACACGTGAAGGATTGTTTAAACTAACAAGCAGTTGTTAAAACAACAAGAAAATAGCTGGTGGATTCAACTAATAAAAGAATGGACGACCTGACCAGAGAGGTCCAGGACCTGAAGAACAGTTTGTAGATCTCCCAGGGTCAGCTCGATGAGTTAAAACAGGAGAACAGCAAGATGGCAGCAATCTGTAAGTCATTGACAGAGAGTACATCAGTTCTGTGTGTGAATCCATGATCTCGAGGGACTATCAAGGCGGAACAACATGGTTGTGGATGGAATTGCAGAATCTCCACATGAGACCTGGTCTGAGGACTAAGTGAGGGAAATTATCTCTGAGAAATTGAAGATGGACCACAGGACTGGAAAACTCACCACCGGCCCAGTTGACAGGCCCAGGCCGATAGTAGTCAAGTTCCTGAGGTTCAAGGACAAGGTAGCTGTTCTGGAAAGAGCCAAGAACTTGAGAGAAACGTATATCTTCCTCAACGAGGACTATCCTGAAGCTGTGTGCCAGAAGAGGAAAGAACTTATCCCAGTCATGAAAGCTGCCAGAGCGCGTGGAGACATTGCTTACGTCCGCTATGACAGGCTCATTGTCCACCCTCCCTCCCAGAAGCCTGGAAGGGATGAGAGAGCCAAGCCTATGGGTTTGTATCTTCAATTGATTAATGGACTGTTGATTGTATATATATATATTTAGTCTTAGAAATAAGGATGCTAACATCAGATAACATTAATATATTAGCCATTTCTGAGACTCACTTAGATAATTAATTTGAGGATACAGCAGTAGCAAAACAATAATATAACATTTATAGAAGAGACAGAAATGCTTATGGGGGAGGTGTTGCTGTATATATTCAGAGCCATATCACTGTAATGCTTAGAGAAGATCTTATGTCAAGTGTTATTGAAGTGTTGTGGTTGCAGGTTCACTTGCCACATCTAAAGCCTTTCCTTTTGGGGTGTTGCTATAGGCCACCAAGTGCCAACAGTCAGTATCTAAATAATATGTGTGAAATGCTTGATAGTGTATGTGATGTAAACAGAGAGGTCTACTTTCTTAGGGACCTGAATATTAACTGGTTTTCATCAGTTGCTGTCTGCTCAAGATTAAGCTTCTTACTGTAACCAGTGCCTGTAATCTGGTTCAGGTTATTAATCAACCTACCAGGGTGTTTACAAACACTACAGGAACAAGATCACATGAATCGATCACATTTTTACTAATACTGTAGAACTTTGTTCTAAAGCTGTATCCGTACCCATTGGATGCGGTGATTATAGTGGCTATATCCAGGAAAGCCAAAGTTCAAACAGCTGGGCCTAAAATAGTGTATAAGAGATCATAAAAAATATTTTGCTGTGACTCTTATATGGATGATGTTAAAAAATATTTGTTGGTCTGATGTGATTAATAAGGAGCATCCAGACGCTGCACAATTGATGAAATTGCTTCTTCCAATTATTGATACACATACACCTGTTAAGAAACTGACTGTTAGAACTGTTAAGGCTCCATGGATTGATGAGGAATTGTAAAACTGTATGGTTGAAAGATGGGGGAAAAAAAGAGTGGCTAATAAGTCTGGCTGCACATCTGACTGGTTGACTTACTGCAAATTGAGGAATTATGTGACTAAACTCAACCAAAAGAAGAAAAAACTGTATTATGAAGCCAAGATCAAAGATATAAAGAATGAAGGAGTACTTTAAATGGAATTATGGGCAGAAAGACAAATTCAACTCCATCTTTCATCGAATCAGGTGGCTTATTCATCACAAAACCATTTGATGTTGGCAGTTATTTTAATAATTATTTACAGTGGCAAGAAAAAGTATGTGAGCACTTTGGAATTACCTGGATTTCTGCATAAATTGGTCATAAAATTGGATCTGATCTTCATCAAAGTCACAACAATAGACAAACATAGTGTGCTTAAACTAATTTTGTTGTCTATATTGAATACATAATTTAAACATTCACAGTGTAGATTGGAAAAAGTATGTGAACCCCTAGGCTAATGACTTCTCCAAAAGCTAATTGGAGTCAGCAGTCAGTTAACCTGGAGTCCAATCAATGGGACGAGAGTAGAAATGTAGGTTAGAGGTGCCCTGCCCTATAAAAGCCACTCACAAAATTTGAGTTTGCTATTCACAGGAAGCATTGCCTGTTGTGAACCGTTGCCTTGAACAGAAGAGATCTCAGAAGACCTAATATTAAGAATTGTTGACTTGCATAAAGCTGGAAAGGGTTACAAATGTATCTCTAAAAGCCTTGATGCTCATCAGTCCACGGTAAGACAAAATGTATTTAAATGGAGAAAGTCCAGCACTGTTGCTACTCTCCCTAGGAGTGGCCGTCCTGCAAAGATGACTGCAAGAGGACAGCGCAGAATGCTCAATGAGGTTAAGAAGAATCCTAGAGTGTCAGCTAGACTTACATAAATCTCTGAAACACGCTAACATCTCTGTTGACGAGTCTACGATACTGTAATGGTCGGCAGTCAGGACCCGAGGCTCAGAGCGGTAGCAGTTCGACAGAACTTTATTAGTTTACCAAAACAATAAACATCGAACCAGTATCCAACCATAACGTAAATGCACAATGCACAAACAATAACCCACACACAGGTGGGAAGGCAAGAACCTTAAATAGGATCCCCAATTAGAGACAACGCAGGGCAGCTGTCTCTAATTGGAGACCAACAAAACTCAAACATAGAGTGGACTTGAGAGTACCCCCCACCAAGGTGCGAGCTCTCGACCGCAATACCAGGAACACCCAAGGGAGGGAGGGGCGGGACGCCGATGTCAGTGGAACCTCCGGCCCCGGAGCAGGACGTGGCACCAGGTCAGGCGGGGGTGCGAGGAGCCGGCACTGGAGGTATCGGGCTGTGGACCGGCACTGGAGGTACCGGGCTGGGGATCGACACCGGGAACCTGGTGCGAGAAGCTGGCACTGGAGGTACCGGGCTGGGGACACAGGCTTGGGGAGCTGGGACCAGTAGGCAGGAACGGGAGGCCTGGCTGGATGACGCCTCCTCTGCCTTCCCCATGTCCGGGAATAGGAACCTCAGCCGTTCTGCCCACATACTCTAGTGGCGATCAAAGGTTTCTTCGTCATCCTCCACTTCTGCCTGGTCCCAACTCTGCAGGGGTTCGTTAACGAACCCTCACGATTGTAGCGGCAGGGGCTGTCCTTCCCGCCCCTCCGACAGGCCCCATAGCCCCCCCCCAAAAAACTGTATTGGGGGACTTCTGGGCTGTTCGGAGGGCCTGCCCTTTGGATCCAGAGCTAGACAACGGAGGTACTCCTCCTCGGGGACTAGCTCCTTACCCCCAAGGAGTTCCTCCATTGTCCAGCTCTGCTTGGCCCCGTTGTGGTGGGTTATTCTGTAATGATCGGCAGTCAGGACCAGAGGCGCAGAGCGGTAGCAGTTCGACAAAACTTTATTAGTTTACCAAAACAATAAACATTGAACGAGTATCCAACCACATCGTCAATGCACAAACAATAACACACACATAGGTGGGAAGGCAAGAACCTTAAATAGGATCCCCAATTAGAGACAACGCAGGGCAGCTGCCTCTAATTGGGGACCAACAAAACTCAAACATAGAGTTTGCCAGAAACCCCTCCTCTGTCAAGCCCTGACCTTAGCCACCAGACAAACATAGAGATGCCTGGCGGCATCACCACAGTCAGGACCTGACAGATACGTAAAACACTAAACAAGAATGTTGTTCATGGGAGGACACCAGGGAAGAAGCCACTGCTGTCCAAAAAAAACATTGCTGCACGTCTGAAGTTTGCAAAAGAGCACCTGGATGTTCCACAGCGCTACTTGCTAAATATTCTGTGGGGAAATTCAACTAAAGTTGAGTTGATTGGAAGGAACACATAACACTGTGTGGAGAAAAAAAAGCACAGCACACCAACATCAACCTCATCCCAACTGTAAAGTATGGTGGAGGGAACACCATGGTTTAGAGCTGCTTTGCTGACACAGGGCCTGGACAGCTTGCCATCATCGACAGAAAAATGTATTCCCAAGTTTATCAAGACATTTTGCAGGAGAATGTAAGGCTATCTGTCCACCAATTGAAGCTCAACAGAAGTTGGGTGATGCAACAGGACAACAACACAAAACACAGAAGTAAATAAACAGACTGGCATCAACAGAAGAAAATACGCCTTCTGGAGTGGCCCAGTCAGAGTCCTGATCTCAACTCGATTGAGATGCTGTGGCAAGATCTCAAGAGAGCGGTTCACACCAGACATCCCAAGAATATTGCTGAACTGAAACAGTTTTGTAAAGAGTAAGGGTCCAAAATTCCTCCTGACCGTTGTGCAGGTCTGATCCGCAACTACAGAAAACGTTTGGTTGAGGTTATTGCTGCCAAAGGAGGGTCAACCAGTTACTAAATCCAAGGGTTCACATACTTTTCCACCCTGCACTGTGAATGTTTACAGGGTGTGTTCAATAAAGACATGGAAACATATAATTGTTTGTGTGTTATTAGTTTAAGCAGACTATGTTAGTCTATTGTTGCAACTTAGATGAAGATCAGATCAAATTTGATGACCAATTTACGCAGAAATCCAGGTCATTCCAAAGGGTTCACATACTTTTTCTTGCCACTGGCAAAGTAGGCAAACTTAGGCAGGAAATGCCAACAACGAACAGTGAGCCATCCATGCATTAAAGAAGTGATGAAAGAAAAGCATTGCAAGTTGTTCTTATTTTGTAAAGTTAGTGTGGGAGAGGTAAAAAAAGTATTGTTATCGATCAATAATGACAAACCTCCCGGCATTGACAACTTAGATGGAAAGCTACTGAGGATGGTAGCTGACTCTATAGCCACACATATCTGTCATACCTCTAATCTGAGCCTAGAGGAAAGTCTTTGTCCTCAGGCCTGAAGGGAAGACAAAGTAATTCCGCTACCCAAGAGTGGGAAAGCGGCCTTTACTGGTTCTAACAGCAGACCTACAGTATAAGCTTGCTGCCACCTCTTAGCAAACTGTTGGAAAAAATAGTGTTTGACCAATTACAATGCTATTTCTCTGTAAACAACAGACTTTCGGCATGCTTATAGGGAAGGGCTCTCAACATGTACTGCACTGACACAAATGACTGATGATTGGTTGAAAGAAATTGATAATAATACGATTTTGGGAACTGTACTGTTAGATTTCAGTGCAGCCTTTGATATATTGACCATAACCTGTTGTTGAAAAAAACGTATGTGTTATGGCTTTTCAACTTCTGCCATATCGTGGATTGAGAGCTATCTCTCTAATAGAACTCAAAAGGTTTTCTACATGTTTCTTATGTCAAACATGTAAAGTGTGGTGTACCATAGGACAGCTCTCTAGGCCCTCTACTCTTTTATATTTTTACCAATGACCTGCCACTGGCATTAAACAAAGCTTGTGTGTCCATGTATGCTGATGATTCAACCATATACGCATCAGCAACACAGCTAATGAAGTCACTGAAACCCTTAACAAAGAGTCTGTTTTGGAATGCATGGCCAGTAATAAACTGGTCCTGAACATATCTAAAACTAAGAGGATTGTATTTGGTTCAAATCATTCCCCAAGTTCTAGACCTCAACTGAATCTGGTAATGAATGGTGTGGCTGTTGAACAAGTTGAGGAGACTAAATTACTTGGTGTTACCTTAGATTGTCATTTAGATTGTCAAATAAAGATTCAATGGTTGTAAAGATTGGGAGAAATATTACGTACTATGCATGCCAGTCTCTCTTGTCTAAGAGTTGAGGAGAGACTGACTGCATTACTTCTTTTTATAAGAAATATTAATGTGTTGAAAATCCCAAATTGTTTGCATAGTCAACTTACACACAGCTCTGACACACACACTTACCCCACCAGACATGCCACCAGGGGTCTTTTCACAGTACCCAAATCCAGAACAAATTCAAGAAAGCGTACAGTATTATATAGAGCCATTATTGCATGGAACTCTGTTCCATCTCACATTGCTCAAATAAACAGCAAACTTGGTTTCAAAAAACAGATAAAGCAACACCTCACGGCACAACGCCTCTCCCCTATTTGACCTAGATAGTTTGTGTGTATCTATTGATTTGTAGGCTACGTGTGCCTTTAAAAATTATGTAGTTCTGTCCTTGAGCTGTTCTTGTCTATTAATGTTCTGCATTATGTAATGTTTCATGTTTTGTGTGGACCACAGAAAGACTACCTGCTGCTTTTGCAACAGCTAATGGGGATCCTACAAAAATAACCCCAAAAATACCTCTCCTTATACGGAGCGGAAGGCAACAAATCGTCTCGTATACAGAGTGGAAGGCAACAAAGCAACAGAGGCAGAGTGATTAATCTTCTTGTGTAGGAAACGTCTCCTCTCATGTCTAAAGGTGGACACTGTAATCATTGGCCCACTGACCCTGTGTTACCCTGTGATACTCCACCAGTGCATCTTTACTGCAGCCCAGGAGCCCATTATGAATCTCACATTAATTGCACAGCCCTTCTCTCCCTTCAACGCCATGTGTTTTTAGTAAGAGCACACAGCAGAGCAGCAGAAAACAAAGACAAAGGAAAAGGATCATAGCTTTCACCTGTATTAACCTGGTCAGTCTATATCATGGAAAGAGACGTACTTGTGTCCTAATCCTAATAATTTGTACACTCAGTATATACCTCCCCAGCCCTACACATATACCTCCCCAGCCCTACACACACACCTCCACAGACACACACCTCCTCAGCCCTACATATACACACACACACACCTCCCCAACCACAGAACTGACGCTATAATACAATTATTATAATTACAAGGTGTACCGTCTTGTTGTATTAAATAAGTTCTGCTGTTTTTTATTTTCGAACCAAATCAGCTCCGCTTGCTCCCTTTGTCTCCATCATCATCCCCTCCTCTCCTCTTTTCATCCGCTTTTTCTCTCCTTCTCATCCCCAATTCCAGAGCTGGACTAAATAAGTCAGTACTGAGCTCTTCGATGTTTCTGGCAGGTGGCCTAGCGGTTAGAGTGAATGGTCGCTGGTTCGAGTACCCGAGCCTACAAGGTGAAAAACCTGTCAATGTGTCCTTGAGCAAGGCACTTAACCCTAATTTTCTCCAGGGGCTCACCCTGTAGGTCGTCATTGTAAATAAGAATGTGTTCTTAACTGACTTGCCTGGTTAAATAAAGGTTAAATAAAAAATTTAATAAAAACAGGCTAGACTGTCTCTTCTACAGCTTCAGGGCACAGCTAGATCAGGTGAACGCCTGGAGGCAGGAACCTGCATGTCAGCAGAACCTCCTCCTCCTCATCCCCTCCACCTCCTAATCCCCTCCTCTTCTCCTGCACTTCCTCCTCCTGGATCAGGACAGTTTCAAGGGTCAGCCGAATGTCCGTACGCTCCAGCCCATCTCTTGTTTTGCTCTAACAGAAGTCAGAGAGATGACTAGTTTTATGAAGCCAAAATAATATATCCCAGCGGGAGGACAGAGCACCAAGCTGCACACACACACACACAAGAATGCACGGCTATGAGCAAGGGTCTAGAGGCCCAATAAGAGCTGACAGATACCAGGCAGTCTGACAGACACACAGACAGACCTGATGTGTGATGATTCCGAGGTGAGCTATAAGCTTTTCATTTTGGAATATCTCTGGCTATTGTGGTATTTAAACGTGAGGATGATATTTTAAACTATGTCAGATGGCTGGGACACACCTTCCCCATAATGCAGTTTGATCCGTGTTAATCAGTGTGTGAAATAAGCAATTGGCTTCCTGCCCCATATGGCCTTCTGTCTCTGTCTCAGTCTCAGTGGTTGGGATGGAGATGAGGTGGTATAGATTTGATTGTAGCATCCTTTCCGTCTGTGCTGCACATTGTGTGTGTGTGTGTGTGTGTGTGTGTGTGTAATGTGTGTGGTAACAGGCTAATATTCTACACTGCTCACCACAAGCAGAACTAATCAGAGTAGACAAAATGTCTCTGCTGCCATCCGCTCAGGGTGAGCCTCTCTCTCTCTACCCTCCTCCCCCCTCTCGTGGCGACAGCAGCATAAAATGGAGGCGTGGAAATGTGCCTTCCATGTGGCAGAGCAGTAGGGTGACTGGGGGTTAGCAGCAGTAGAGTGGCCAACACAGGGTCAACACATTCTGGATATGGTTATCAGATGGATAGATATCAGACCTAGATTTCTGAGTTGCTACAACTGTTTTTAACTTGTAATTTATCATCTTAAAAAAAAAAATATGAGTTCGGTGCTATTGGGTGAATATGGGACAGTCTCCCCTGCTGTCATTGAGAGGATGATGAAGCTGGCTTCTGTAATCCTGGGTTATAAATCACCGTCTGAAACTAGGCGGTTCCTCCAGTTTCATTAATGGAAATTATCTGTCAATATGCTGGAGTCACTTCACACGTGTCAGCTGTGCTGGAGCACAATAGAGCAGCTCACTGATGAACTCCCCGCACCACTCCACACAGTCTATAAAACAACTGGCCCACACTCCCCTGCCACCCCGACCCAGACATCCCCTCACAGACCACCAGATGACACAGATGGGGAAACCAAACAAAAAGGAGGCTCCTTTTGTACAAACTGGGACTCCTTTCAAAAGCCATTCAGGCAACAAATTGGGTAAATCTGGCCGTGCAACACTCTTGTTTTGCTCTTTTATTAGCTTCGGCCGTACGTCACAGTAAATGAAATCAGTTTTATGAGTTTTCTGCAACAATAGCTGCTTTTTAAAGTGTGGAAAGCCTATGATATCTTGGTTTTGTTAACCAGAAACACAATTTTATAGATCACACTAATTACACACATGATGTCAAGAACAGGGTGCTGATTTCTTCGGTTATTATAAACTTTATAGTTTGCATCGTACAATTATTAAAGGCCAAAATATAGAATAACTACTAGACAACAGCAAATATGTTCTCGATTAAATCCTAGGATAACTTCATGATTATCAGTAGCACCAAATAATGTAGAAAACCGTATATACTGTAATTTTCTAATTATACTATGAGTCAAAAGTTTCAACAAATGATCTTCATTTACTGAGAATAAAGAATATAAATGTACTTTATATACTGAGAATAAAGAACATAAATTGACTTTATTTATTCATAAATCATATGTATAAGTTCCGTCTGTATTTCTTCTAACTGGTTGTCTAAATAGAACAGTAGCATTTCAAAGTGCTGTGTATTAATGTGACAGTTGTTCATGGCAACCATCTATATTGTAATATATTCTAGCCATCTACATTCTGAGATTCATACTGACACAGATCTTAACTTGGCAGGTAAAGATAAGCTAATTATAGCCACCGTTTTCCTTCACTGGCTCATGAAACTAGAGTATGCGCATCATAGTCCCGTGTAGCTCAGTTGGTAGAGCATGGTGCTTGCAACGCCAGGGTTGTGGGCTTGATTCCCATGGGGGACTAGTATGAAAAAAAGTATGAAAATGTTTGTAAGTCGCTCTGGATAAGAGTGTCTGCTAAATGACGTAAATGTAAAGACTGCTGTTCACTAAACACTATGCTGTTAGAACTAGCCTCAGACCCTAGGTAGGGTCACACTCTCTACCTAAATATTATGTTATGCCGTAACCCTCTCTCTCTCTCTCTCTCTCTCTCTCTCTCTCCATATTATGGTAGGCCTTAACCCTACTCTCTCTCGCTCTACATATTTTTTTGTGGCAATTCTGACATTTTGCATGGTAATATGCAACGAGGGAAAAAGTTTGTTGACCTGTGTCTTGATAGAACCCTATTATGCCCTGAATGTACGGTAATTAGTTGAAAATGTAAGCCATCTTTTTTTACTGTGGTGATGGGTCAGATTTATGCATAGAATTGCAATGATTTGACTGTTTTATGTAGAAACAGTGCGGTGATTGGTCAAATTTGCAAGCCCCTCGCAATATGCAGGGAATTTGAGTATCCTGGAGGGACTGATAGATATTATGGTAGGCCTTAACCATGTTATAACAGGCACATCATCAGTTAGGGAGGTTTATTTTTAAGTTAGGACACAAGTACGAACACACAAGCTTTCTGTTCTATGGCCCTCTCAGCTCCTCTCTCTCTTTTCCTCTCCTTCACTCGCTCTCTTCTACTCTCCCTCTCTCCTCTGCCTCTTTTCCACCTCTCCATCTCCCTCTCTTGCTCCCCATCTCCCATCTCCCTCCCCTCTTCACTCTCGTGCCCCCTCTCCCTCTTCTCCCTCTCCCTCTCCCTCTCCCCTGTCCCTACAATCTGCATAGAGAGACATTTGTCATCATTAGCTGGGCACTGACAGTTGGCACCCAGCTTTTCACATCTCCACCACGGGAAATTACGAACCCTTCAGGCCTTATTTGGGTAACATGGCCTAATTTCATCATGGGCCCAGCCACCAGCATTTCATTACAACACAATCCTCTTTCATCCCTCCCTTTGTCTTTGTTTTCTGCTGCTCTGCTGTGTGCTCTTATACTGGAAACACATGATGTTGAAGGGAGAGAAGGCCTGTGCAATTAATGTGAGATTCATAATGGGCTCCTGGGCTGCAGTAAAGATGCACTGGTGGAGTATCACAGGGTAACACAGGGTCAGTGGGCCAATGATTACAGTGTCCACCTTTAGACAGGAGAGGAGACGTTTCCTACACATGAAGATTAATCACTCTGCCTCTGTTGCCTTCCACTCTATATACGATACGATTTTGTTGTCTTCCGCTCCATATAGGGAGAGGGAAGGTGCCTCCTCATGTTTGTTCTTATATACAGTCAACAGTTTTTTTTTTACTATTTTCTACATTGAATAATAATTAGAAAAATAGAATAATAGTGAAGACATCAAAACTATGAAATAACACATGGAATCATGTAGTAACCAAAAACGTGTTAAACAGATTCTTCAAAGTAGCAAGCCTTTGCCTTGATGACAGCTTTGCACACTCTTGGCAATCTCTCAACCAGCTTCATGAGGAATATCATTTCCAACAGTCTTGAAGGAGTTCCCACATATGCTGAGCACTTGTTGGCTGCATCCCAAACCATCTCAATTGGGTTGAGGTCGGGTGATTGTGGAGACCAGGTCATCTGATGCAGTACTCCATCACTCTCCTTGGTCAAATAGGCCTTACACAGCCTGGAGGTGTGTTTTGGGTCATTGTCCTGTTGAAAAACAAATTATAGTCCGACTAAGCGCAAACCAGATGGGATGGCGTATCACTGCAGAATGCTGTGGTAGCCACGCTGGTTAAGTGTGCCTTAAATTCTAAATAAATCACTGACAGTGTCACCAGCAAAGCACCCCCACACCATCACACCTCCTCCTTCATGGTTCACGGTGGGAACCACACATGTAGAGATCATCCGTTCACCTTCTCTGTGTCTCACAAAGACACGACGGTTGGAACCAAAAATCTCAAATTGTAATTATCCGACCAAAAGACAGTTTTTCACTGGGAAAAATGTCCATTGCTTGTGCTTCTTGGCCCAAGCCACTTCCTCTTATTGGTGTCCTTTAGTAGTGGTTTCTTTGCAGCAATTCGACCATGAAGGCCTGATTCACGCAGTCTCCTCTGAACAGTTGATGTTGAGATGTGTCTGTTACTTGAACTCTGTGAAGCATTTATTTGGGCTGCAATCACAGGTGCAGTTAACTCTAATGAATTTATCCTCTGCAGCAGAGGTAACTCTGGGTCTTCCATTCCTGTGCCGGTCCTCATGAGAGACAATTTCCTCATTTCGCTTGATGGTTTTTGCGACTGCACTTGAAGATACTTTAAAAGTTCTTGACATTTTCCAGATTTACTGACCTTCATGTCTTAAAGTAATGATGGACTGTCGTTTCTCTTTGCTTATTTGAGCTGTTCTTGCCATAATATGGACTTAGTCTTTTACCAAATAGGGCTATCTTCTGTATACCACCCCTACCTTGTCACAACACAACTGATTGGCTCAAACACATTAAGGAAGAAAAAAAATCCACAAAATAACTTTTATCAAGATACACCTATTAATTGAAATGCATTCCAGGTGACTACCTCATGAAGCTGGTTGAGAGAATGCCAAGAGTGTGCAAAGATGTCATCAAGGCAAAGGGTGGCTACTTTGAAGAATCTCAAATATAAAATATATTTTGATTTGTTTAACACTTTTTTGGTTGCTACATGATTCCATATGTGTTATTTCATAGTTTGAATGTCTTCGCTATTATTCTACATTGTAGAAAAACCCTGGAAGGAGTAGGTTTGTCCAAACTTTTGACTGGTACTGTATATCCTCTCTCTGGCAAAACCGACTGGAGATTATACTATAAACTATAAACTGCTCAAACAGCTTCACAACAACAGCAGCGATATTAACAGATAACAGAATAATAATGTACCAGGACACTGCTCCCGTCTCTTACTAATACCTTAACACTGTCACGTAGAACAGATACAGAGTTTATCTGTGTGATAATACAGACAGGGTAAGCCACAGGCTGGCACCCTATTCCCTATGTAGTGCACATATAGAAAATACCATGGACCCTGGTCAAAAGTAGTACACGATATAGGGAATAGGGTGCCATTTGAGATGCAACCATAAGCTAAGCATTTCTACACAGACAAATGTGTGATCGTTCACAGAATGTTAGCATCTTATTAAATGGCATACCTCTGATAATACCTCTAATTTTCTGTGTTATTATGCAAAGCTGTGTTGGCAACTAAAACTAAATTATATTAAATTATATTAATACTAAATTGATGCAAATACATGCATGTCATTCATCAGAAAGGCTGACAAGCGTTCCATATTGAGGAGAGGAGGGAGGCGGGTGGTGGAGGAGCTGAGATAATTCATTAATTGTCGTCATTTCCCCTGTTCTTCTCTCTCTTCTCTCTCCCTCTCCCTCTCGCTCTCGCTCTCCCTCTTTCTCTTCTCTTCTGTCACGGAAATATACACCAAAGCTCTATTATTATGTATTTTCCCTCTGTCCATCTGATGTGTTTTGTGTAACCACACCGGGCTGTAGCCTTATGACCTGTAGCAAATAGGACCTAGCCTGGGCCCTAGCTGATCACTAGCTGTGTTGTCCTGGCTCCTCACTACTCACACAGAGAGGCTGCTGACAGGAGGGCTCTATCTCAATCCGTCTCTCTACTATATCTAGCATCCTTTGTCCCTTTCTCCTCCTAAATTGTATTGTATCTGACCTTTTTCTCCCATGTGTTTTGAGAAGGATGTGAGGTCAGAGGATGTGAGGAATCAAGGAAATATGAATTGAGAAGGGAGGAGGCTAACACAGGGAGGCTGCTGACACGAGGAAAGGGTATAACAGATGAGGAAAGGGGGGTCAGAGATCCAGAGGGGGCGGGGTGGAGGGAGGATCCAGAGGGTGGAAGGCACAAGGCACAGAAATTAACGGGCTACCCCACAGAGACACCATATTGTCTGGAATAATTATATTCTGATTATTAAAAACCCCAATGACAATGTCATTTTGAGATGAATGAATTTTGTGGGGGGGACATGTCAGTATGAGTCCCCATCCCGAGGGGGTTAAGTGTATTATTTCTCCCAGTGTGAGGCCTAATGCTGATCACACATGTCTTAAATGCCACCCTCTTAATCTGAGTCCTATTGCACTGCCACTCCATTAGAGTGTTGGTATAATCTGGATTTGATTTGGTGACTGAACCTCTCCTTTGCTGCCCTCCATCCCCAGTCCTCTGTAATGCACTGTGTGATAGATGACAGAATAATATGGATGACCCTATTTGTCATGTTCTAACAGGATTATCAATAGAGACCCACACTGACTATTAATATCCTCAATTAGTTGACTTTAATGGCCACATTATGAGATGCTACTATTGTGACTTTTAAATTGTTAATATGGTCTTAGATACATTTGGTATTTTGTTAATCAAATTAATATTATAATGGTTTTAGCTGGGTTCTGTCTTAACCATTTACACTAATAGGGTCTATCATGCACCACAGTACTGTACATCTAGAAAAACTGTTTACACTGTCTGGGGCGATGGATTTGTGGCATCGAAAAAGTATGTTATATTGTCAACTTAGACTTATCTCATGTCCATAATTGTCAAACTGAAAAATCTCATGTCCATTTTCAGGCCGCGTGTGTGTGCGTGATAAACGATGGTGTCATCACAAAGCCATTTCAGCTATTAGACAAGAACTGTTGACCCCATGCCAGACCACTGACAGGAGGATCAGTCTTACTAAAAGAAAGAGAAAAATGAAGAATGGAGGGGGAAAGGAGAAGTGCAGTAGAGGCCGGCTCTGGAAACAAAGAAGCCTTCTACACAGAGAGGCTGGGTCACATGGTAGGAAGTAGAAGTCATTGTATTGATTTACACAATCATGCATAAAGCTGGAGGATCGGAGACTGGACTGATGTTAGACTGGGTCAGAATAGAAAAGGCCTCCATACTACAGTCATGCATTGGGCTGTTTAATTCACACACAAACCCCAAAGGGTGTTGAAGAACGGTGCGCATCGTTTTGGGGAAACGTGTCATTCAGTACAAACCGTCAAGCAACGTAGCAAATGTTGAGCCGAACTGAACGCAACTCAGGTTGTTAGATCTAAGCATTTACATGTAGATCTGTGTAGAGTAGTCCAGGTTGTTAGATCTAAGCATTTACATGTAGATCTGTGTAGAGTAGTCCAGGTTGTTAGATCTAAGCATTTACATGTAGATCTGTGTAGAGTAGTCCAGGTTGTTAGATCTAAGCATTTACATGTAGATCTGTGTAGAGTAGTCCAGGTTGTTAGATCTAAGAAGCCACATGCTTTAGATTAAAGAGGTGATAATCCTGAAGAAAAGCTCCTCCGCTATTACGCATAGGGGTGACCAGCCTCATGGCCACACTGACACACACACACACACAAACTTGGAGTTGGAAGTAGACTGTAGACTAGTCTGAATCTAATAAAGGCCAGTATACCTGCTGATCTACAGAGAGCGTAGGGAGAGAGAGAGAGGGAGAGAGAGAGAGATGGAAAAGAGGTGCAGGGTTTCCTCCTATCTCTCTCCACATGGAACCAGTATACTGTAGAATGTCCTACATTCACAAAACACTAGATGAAAGTGACCAAGAAAAGTCGCAACTAAGTAGCGGTAGCTAGTACCTAGTTTTGTCAACATCTAACCCCAAACCATTTCTATTGACTATCCATCTAAAATAATAATAAAGGTTATGAATATTATAAACTATATTTCACACTTTATTTGAATTAATATTTTAATTGTAGACCTTTAGATGGGCCTAGAGTAATGAGGTGTTCTCCTGGCAAGGTCTATCCCAGCACCACCATGTGTTGTCATATCTGTAATATCTGCCTGGTAACTAACAGTGGGGACATTATTAATTATGATTGGGCTGATGTTGCTGACAGACACCTCTGGCATGATAGTGGGAGACACCTATCCATCACACACACACAGAGACTACACTGGGAACTGACAAGGTGCAGTGTATCCTGATAATGTGTGGTTCTGTGCAGCAAAGTGTTGGTGCAGATGAGTGTAAACGTCTTTGTGTTCTGTACCTGCTCTCTGCAACTCTGCCATTTGACGCCTTCTTCAAAGCACGGGAAGCCACTATGACAACTACTTATAAAGCTAGAGATGGTTCCGACATAGGGAGATGGCTTGATGATAACTACAGTGATTATTCAGTGATTTGGTGAGGGGCAATGACTTCTTTACTGTGCAGAAATGTCTGCATAAATATATATCTAGTCCACTGGTGCTGTGAATAAATGTGTCTTTCTTCCATTGAGGTCTTGATAACATAATTATCTGTTTTATATTAGTAATACGATTGGAATAGGAGTATTTGTTGTAGCAGTAATATGAATAGTATGTTGTGTTGCCTATGTAGGCTTCATTTACTTCAGAAGAAAATACTAGGCCTACTCAACTCAATTATATATATATATATATATATATATATATATATATATATATATATATATATATATATATATATATATATATATATATATATATATATATATATATATATATATAAAATTAGGCAATAACAATAACAATAATAATAATAATGTATTGTTTTTGTTAGTTGCAATTGTTTTATTTTGTTTAATTTGTTCTATCATCATATTCGTGATAATTGTAAACACTGCTCTCACACAGCACTCACCGGGAATGATGTCTACAATGTACAACATCAATAATGTGTCGAGTATTAACAGTAATGCTGACAAGACGCGGTTATACAATATTGTGGACTATATAATAATCGGAATCACGTATTTAAACAAACTTAACAAGATGCCGTCTTCATTTTTCTTCACTGAAAAGATGAGTGTCCTACTTAATTTGACAAGTTCATCCTTCAATTAATGAGGGATAGGCTTATTTCATACATTGAAATAACGAAAAATATTAACATTCAAATTCAAAAACGTCTTAATTGAAAAGTAGTCCTAAAGATGTATTTTCTTGTGTTGAATAGCCTATACAACAACACTGCCAAAAAACAATTAACTTCTAAAGGGCTTTGGGCCTTTATGTTATCATTAGCCTATTTATGAAAATTAACGAGTGCACTATTTTTAACTACTACAATGTTCCAGGCATACATGCATTATTGTCCAAAATAACCATGGGTGTGATTTCACAGGCCTATGGCCTAATAACTACACAATAGCCTAGCCTACTGTTATGCTAAAGATGTGAATCCATGTAATATTGGCTATTTCAACATGCAGTAGGATATTTTTTTCTCCGGTCACTGCATTCCTAATTCCTATTTGAAATGTCCCTGTAGAATAGATTTAGCAGTGCGAATCGTCTGTCAAAGCAAACATTTAAAAAAATAAGGCATAACCCCACGCAACGTCTGTCATCAAATCTGTCATTCTAATCGTCGTGTCTAATATTAGATCAGGTACCGAGGTTGTGAACAATACAGACACACATATCTACAAGAATAAAACAAAACGAAAATCAGAGTAACAATAATAATAAACATAATAAACAAAATAAAAACTAAAATATGTTTTATTCAAAACAAATAAAAAAGCGAACTGTTGGCATATGTTATAGCCTACCTACTGTAGCATACAACCAAGCATTCTAAAATGAGCAGTTGAAGAAAATCCGTTAAAAAGTCAAAAAGACAGCCTGAAAGAAAGCAGAAAATGGCTCAGTTTTTTCTCTCGCCAATTCGTAGGTGGACTTCCGATCCTCGACATCACTACCTTTAGTTTAAATTGCATATAAAACCCGGGGATTAATTTGTTGTCGATAAACTGGAGGCGGTGACGAATCAGATGGCGATTGGACATCCTCGTTCCTAACCCTCCCTTTATAATTTCACGAAGAGCGTCCGGGCTGTTAAACACAGAAAGACTCAGCCGCCTCCACGACGCCCTCACACACACACACACACACACAGACAGCACCGCGCACTTTCACATGCGAATCCATAACTACAACAGTGATTAGAGAAATAACAAAAACAAAGACGAGGTTATTTTGATTACTGACGTGAGAGGGTGTAATATGGACTTTTGATAATTATTCGCAAATCGAAGGACATACTTTTTCCAACTGCAGTTCAATGCAAAAGCTTATGATTTAGAACGGCGAGATTATTACTCATGTACCCCAACTAGCAATAGGCTGGGTTGGGTCTTTTGTAACATTTTTTTTTCTTTTTAATAGCGTTCTTTCTTCTCTAAAATTGGCTCCCATACAAACAGCCGCGTTGGATCCGTCGGCTTACTGCGAGACTCCGGTCTACAACCCGGATCTCTGCCCTAACATGATAGCCGCCCAGGCCAAGCTGGTGTACCACCTCAACAAATACTACCAGGAGAAATGCCAGTCTCGGAAGGCGGCCATCTCCAAGACCATCCGGGAGGTGTGCAAGGTGGTGTCGGACGTCTTGAAGGAGGTGGAGGTGCAGGAGCCCCGCTTCATCAGCTCTCTCAACGAGATGGACAACCGCTTCGAGGGTCTAGAGGTCATCTCCCCCACGGAGTTTGAGGTGGTGCTCTACCTCAACCAGATGGGGGTGTTTAACTTCGTGGATGATGGGTCTCTGCCGGGCTGCGCCGTGCTCAAGCTGAGCGACGGCCGCAAGAGGAGCATGTCTCTCTGGGTAGAATTCATCACCGCCTCTGGCTACCTTTCTGCGCGCAAGATCCGCTCCAGATTTCAGACCCTAGTGGCGCAGGCCGTGGATAAATGCAGCTATAGAGATGTTGTCAAAATGGTGTCTGACACCAGTGAGGTGAAGTTACGCATCAGAGACAGATACATTGTTCAGATCACCCCGGCTTTCAAATGCACCGGGATCTGGCCCCGCAGCGCAGCACACTGGCCCCTACCGCACATCCCCTGGCCGGGGCCCAACAGGGTAGCCGAGGTAAAGGCCGAGGGATTCAACCTTCTCTCTAAAGAGTGCTACTCGTTGAACGGAAAACAAAGTTCGGCAGAGAGCGACGCCTGGGTGCTGCAGTTCGGCGAGGCCGAGAACCGCCTACTCCTGGGAGGCTGCAGGAAGAAATGTCTGTCGGTCCTTAAGACGTTACGGGACCGGCACCTTGAGCTGCCTGGGATGCCCCTCAACAACTACCACATGAAGACTCTGGTTTCTTATGAGTGTGAAAAACATCCACGGGAGTCTGACTGGGACGAGAACAACCTCGGGGACCGTTTGAACGGGATTCTATTGCAGCTTATTTCGTGTTTGCAGTGCAGGAGGTGTCCCCATTACTTCCTGCCTAATCTAGACCTGTTCCAGGGGAAACCTCATTCTGCTCTAGAAAATGCAGCCAAACAGACCTGGCGACTGGCGAGAGAGATTCTGACCAACCCCAAAAGCTTGGAGAAACTCTGAGATAAATGTGCGCTATAGTGAAGGAGGGTCAGTGAGAGGCCTGGTGATGTATCTAAGGACTATGGACAGAAATTATCACTGCACCCCTGTTTTATTCACGGTCTTGTAAAATGTGACTATCCTCTGATGATGAAGACGTTTGCTCTTAGATCATTTTCATGACCATTCTCTTAATTCTATGTCCTAATTTAGGAGCAAATTGTACCCATCAATCCACACTTACGTCATTTAGCAGACGCTCTTATCGAGAGCGACTTACAGTAGTGAGTGTGTACATTTTCATACTGGTCCCACGTGGGAATCGAACCCATAACCCTGGCGTTGCAAGCACCATGCTCTTCGGGACACATTCAAGGTTAGGTTACAATTCAGTGTTAATCTTTCGTTATTTCTCTCCATGCCCACGGTTGTCTAAATCGTTTATTTGCTTAAATGCTTTAAAATAAAGCCCCCATACAAGCCTTGACAAAATAACTGTACAATTTCTACTGTAAATACATGCATAGGTTGTGATTCCGGTGGTCTGAAATTGTGAATGTTGTTCTGTGACATGTACATTTAGGAGCTCAATTCCACCTTTTAAAGTAAAAACGCCTGAATTTTTTTTTTATCTGGTAGAAAATTAATTAGTACATTCATTTCAGTAATAGTCTGCTGTATCTGTTGTCAGTGGACAAGTTTACATTTTGATGGTATTATCTGTTACGTTTAAAAAAAAACATTCCATAAACATACTTGAATTCTTATTTAAAGTATACTCGATCATTTTTGTTTGTACCTTGCTTACATGATAAAACCTGCAAATAAGAAAATATATATAAATACAGTCTAATTGAAAAGAAAAAATGCACTTGAAATACACTGGATTATAACATTTGTGATCTGATTTTTTATTTCTGTCTCTGAATTAATTTAAAGAGTTAGCCTAATAAAAACGAGCTATGTAATATTTGTGTCCCAATCATGACTCATTAAATGTATAACTTGTATTTTTTTAAATCACATATAGGCCATATTTATTGTTGGCACCATAGATGGGTATTTTATAGGCCTAGTGTTTAACCCATTTTAAATTACGCAAATATAGTTTGTCATATCTATTAGTTCCGGCTAAAGGCCTACCCTCCATATTGTATCTATCATGTTGTCTACGTTATAATAACAGGCTGTCTAATTCAAAGACAGCCTGTTAAAAACAAATGTATGAGAGGTACGGTTGGGGTTAGACATTAGGCCTATATTTCTAATATACAGTCCACACGAAGGTGTGTTGAACGCGTAATTGTGCAAATGTCTAGGTTACAACGTTAGTATTAGCCTAATAGTACAAGTGGTTATCCCATGTCCATACACAGTCGCTATATTTACAAAACATTGATAATATTGGTCTAAAATCGACCAGACCTCTTAGGCTATCATTTAATGACAAGGGTTTACAGGTTTTGAGGGGATCAGAATATCAATAAATGTGTAAAATATAGTAGGCCTACAGGTCAGGTTCTCTCCAGGTGGAGCCTATCGCCCGTATAAGCCTAGGCCTGAGTCGGCTTAAGGCTCGTCTACATTCTGGGAATCCAAATGACACAACGTTCCAATTAGGCCAAATATGCTAAAATGCTCTACAATCTCCTAATGTCTGAATTGTTGCACATGGGTGAACCTGGATAATTATTTTCATCACTAAATCACATTTTGTGTCTTGCAAAAGAAACTATGCGGGCCCAGCCTAAACATGAACATGAGTCAGTAAAGGGAACTTGAATGTGAACAAAAGCTTGTGGGGAAATCGCATATCAAACAGAAAGGGAATGTGGCGGTTGTACTTACCGTGGAGTCAAGCCGTTTGAAGGAGGGGTCATCCTCATCCACTTCGAAATAGATCTCGGTCGTCGTGATGGAGAGCATCCCTCGCGCCACTATTACCGGGGCCACGAGCTGGGCCGGGGTACTGAGGACCACTGGGCCTATAATGCGTAATACACGGTGCATCAGATATAAGGACAAACAATGTATGGTCTTTATCAATGCTTAAAAAATTATTTGATTTATTTGATTGTGAATTATTATCAAATGTTAGTCTAATTCGATTTAGTCAGAGAATATATTAAGACTATATAATGTCTAGGATGCACATTCTACAATTTCTTAATTTGGGCAAATGCAAGGTTCTTAATTATCATGGAAACATGTATTCTTTCAGAGTATTTTTTTTAATGCAAACTCGAATAACTCGTTCAGGTTAAATACAGGACAAGGCTCCATTAAGGGTTGCACTCTGGAGCCTATTCAACAAGCATATAGGCCTATATACATTCTAGGCTTACAAAACGACATGACGCTAATTTACATAAGTAAGAACAATTTTAACTAAAGGCGCGTGCGGTGCAATAGGGCCAGCATTGTCATATGGCCTATCAGAACTAAACCAGAGATGGAGGAGCGCTTACCAATATGATGACTGGTCACGTATAAACTATAGGTTATTATTATGCATAATTGCTTACTCATATTTTTTATAACAATTATTAAAGTTACTATAACGACATCTGGGGCCACTAAAAGAGACGCATCTTAAACGAATTAAATGTTTTTGAAAAACGTTATTTTAGGGAAAATAGAAGCGTTATATTTGTGCTGACAAAATCCGTTCAGTATTTATTTACGATGGCTTTTTGACCCCTGGTCAGCTGACGGGATCACATGCAATCTCTCATTCTGTCTCCACCCCTCTTCCTCCCCATCTCCATCTCTCCTCCTGTTCTCTCCTCTCCCTCCATACTCCATGTTATATTTGGATCAGTATCGCTGAGGCGCGCGGCTCCAGTGATTTGTCTCGAGCTCAAATGAAAGCTTTTGAAATTGGGATATTTATCGATCGCGTGAACTCTAAAGAGCCACTTTAATGTCTCATCAATCTTAATCTTGTGCTCCTCAGCCAATTATGCCCGATACTGTTGCGAGATTACAAGTGGATTTTGGTTTCAATTCCCTGTGCGCTCTTTCATTGTGCTCACGGAGCGTTCAGCAATAGTGGAATCGGCTTTCCCAATCTTCTCTCTGCCTGCCCTAGCTGCCTGTAATAAACTCTCGGCCTATATTAAACCGATCTTATCTGATTACACTATCACCGTTTAACATGTGCTTTGCAAGCGGTAGTAAACATGCAATATTCCGGGTCTAATAATGTTGAGAACATATGACCCTAATATGCCAACATATGAATGAATAGATACTACAAAATACACTGACATATAATGTATAACCTATAATACATGCCTACATGTACATATAATGTAATATTATGCAATATAATTACTGCGATGTGCTCACAGAATAGAAAGGAATGCTTTTGAAAATGAAATTAAACGAAACGTGATCCAAACATTAATTATTATTCTAATACTCATATTTATCACTGTCATCATTATTTATTAGTCTATGTCATTATCTTGTAATGACACTTGTTCTTAATGTTGTTTCCACATTTAGACAAATATTAAACCCGCCCCATGTTAGGCTACATTTGAACAGAGAATTAGCCCGACGTCTCAGTAAACGGACAGTTACTGTTTTGCAGTCGATGCTGTTGCAAGAGATTCCCATCAATCTGAAGGGTTTGTCTTTCCGCAACATAAACTCTATATTCCAAGACCTCTAGTCTACTCCACCTCAGAGAGAAAGAGAGAATTATAAGACGTTGGAGGGTACAGAACAATTGTGTTGTGGCCTGAAGGGACTCTGGTACAGAGAGACAATACAGCCTTAATCCACTGGATCCACCGCGCTACAGGGACGGGATTAAGCTGTAATCCCTCTAGGGATACTCCATAATTAGGAGTTAGTATTAAAACGTTTACACAATAATGATAACAAATTATACAGATTTCCATAATATTATGGCTGGACTGGATTCCGTTAACACGTGATCTACGCTATACCTTTGGAGTGGTTTTCTTAGAAAGTAGTAATAATAATAATAATACTATTATATTATATATTAATACACACACACACACACACACACACACACACACACACACACACACACACACACACACACACACACACACACACACACACACACACTCCTTTTACTCAGCAGATGGTCTACAAAATAATATTTCAGCAACATTTAAATTGTACACGGAGCAAATCATTCAATTTCTACGATAAAATAATTCCAGTTATAATATTCTATTACATAGTCTTAGTTTCTTGGTGTTATAGTTTTTTTTTGTATATACTCTAGTCTTGTCTGTATGAGGCTGGTAAACTGTTAAACAGTCTGGTCTGATGAAGACAGTCACAGCGATGTCACTGCTGCACTGCTACACAGACACAAGGCATTCTGGGTAGTGCCACAATTAAAACAGCACTGTTCATTCTCCCACAGTTCTGAATGCCCACATGCCTCTCAAAGGCTTGAATAAGCCTAAGATTTACCTTTATAGGGCACTATTTTTTACCAGGGCACTAAAACAGTACAATTTCTTGTCATGTATGCAAGAAAGTAGTAGTAATAGTAGTAATTTCCTAAACATGTAATGTAGTGAGTGATACTATATGTAATTCAAAACATCCTGAGCAGTGTACTTAAAAAAAAGAAGAGATTTTGTCTATGTATTTATGACAATATTATTTTGCACTAATAAGGCTAATTATTACTGCTTTAAGGGATAAAATGATGCCAGAGAGAGAGAGAGACAGAGAGAGAGACAGAGAGAGAGAAACAGAGAGCGACTGAGACAGAGAGAGATATGATAGCGGTGCACTCCACTCATTAGGGCATGATAATGTCTTTGACTGGTCCATTCAAAGGTCTGTCAGTTAAGATCATTAATATCTCAACCAAAACAGTAAACAGACACTATCTAAACACAACACCTCCCTCTCTCTTTTCCTCTTCCATCCTTTCCTCTCCTCTCCTCTCCTTGTGATTTGGGTTACAGATGAGTAGACAAAAAGAGTGTGTTGATGCCAGTGAGAGCAGACGGTGTTGCCAGTGTTTAGGGGGAGTGAAACTAATCATGGGTTTGGTAACCACAGGGCAGGCCCCGCCCGGCCCCATAGCTTGCTGGGCCAAGGGTAAGCCACGCCCCCTCTGGCAGCAGACACTGACCTGATGGTTGGTTGGCAGGAAGAGAGAGAGAGAGAGGAGGAAGAGGAGGAGAGAGAGATATGGGGGAGAGAGAGTGAGAGGGCGAGAGAGAAAGAAAGAGGAGGAGGAGAAAGGCTGTGATCTCCCACTTAGGCTGCTCTCTGCTCAGGACTATAGCATGCAGACTGTAGCATATAGATATAGAGCACATAGACAGAACACGACCTAATGTCCAACACTTCCGAATGGTCAGTCTGAGATAGCTAGGGCTCCCCTGCTGGTCAGAACGTGAACATACCTTTAACTTTACCATGATGCAATATTTGAACAAATATAAATGTTTTTGAAAGGTTTTTGAACATTCCAAAAATAAATGTTTTAACCAACATTTTGAAAAAAAATGGAATTGATAATAGGTTCAAATGATGTACCTGAATAAAGAAAGGGTCCATTTAGAATTTTTGTTTCTTTTTGACCATTTTAATTGAAAACAATCACAGTAAGGTACTTAATTGTTACCCAGAAATTATTCGATATTGAGATAAAAACGGCTGCTTTGGACCTTTAAAGGGAAGTACTTTTAAAATGTGATTTTCCATAGTTTTTAATGATAATTCCACACTATGAGTTCGAAATAACACCCTGAAATCGTGAAGATAGTGTAGTTTTGTGTAGAAGCTGTTTGAAAGAAAATGCCTGGAATTGAGCCTGTTCAGGTGGGATGGAACTTTTGGCTCACATCATGATGTCACAATGTGATCTGATTATAATAGACCTGATGACTGTTCATCTGGGTAAGGGGGTGGGCTCTAGACCATCCTATCCGCTAATCAGGGCAGTGTATGTTAATATCTTCAAATTTGTTTCCTAACGCCCACACGCAGAGTGATATACAGTGATGATTTAAAAATAAAATGACAAAGACTGCACTGGGGCTTTAAGGACAATACCGCCCACAGCCAGTACTTAAAAGCCTGATCGTACCTCTTGAGATTCTGGACAGAAGCCAGTCGCAGGTCTCTAAAGCTACACCCACTTACATGGCAACACTATAGATACAATAGTCTACAATTATAATTCACTGTGTCAGAATGCCAACATACCAGTAAACTATTATCTTTAAAAATAAACAGCAGCTACAGTATATCATATTTTCTTTATTATTTTCTCAACTGTCTTAGGATGACACGGTCTGTGAGCTTGACAGGCGAGGCAACCAGATTCTCCCTCAGTCCATTTGCTGCCTTACAATCCTTGTGATTGGAACATAGTAAACGTTTCAGGAATTTATGATGGCTGCCAGGATCCGCTATTGTATTCTAGTAAAACGCTTGCATCAGGCATAAAACCACCACAGCGCTTGCTGCTCTTATTTCAGGCACCAGTTGTTTGCAGCATTCAGGCAGTGTATCGGACCGTTGAACAGCTCCTCTTGATCTATATTCACAACCAGACTGAACACTGGATAACTCTACCGTGTGAGGCCAATGCAATTATTCCTAAAGCAGCAGAAAAAACAGATCTGACTGGAGAGTTTGGCCCACAGAGCTGGAGCCTGGTGCCATTTAACCAGGAGGTGGATTGGAGAACATTATGAGAACACTGTGAGAACATTATGATAACACTAAAACACTATAAGGGGGTTTGGATAACTCTATTGTTAGCAGAGATATTCAGGACTGGGCAGGGTAAGACCAATAAGGTATTTCAATAACCTGAGCTATTGGGCAGAAATAACCATCAGATGTTTTAATGAAGACAATAAATAGTACAGTTATGAATATAACTACTGTTCCCTGAAGAAGGGAACGAGGTATAACATACTATGGGGAGTCAACGACCAATCATATTCACCTGAAGAAAACTGAAACCACGCCCACCGGGCCAATGGCCCGCTCTCGGAAGTCCCGCCTTCCTGGCTATAATACCGAGGCTCGCGTTGATGTCCTCAGTTAATTACCATTCTTGTGCGGGGCCAAAATGTGTTATACCTCATTACCTCCTTCAGGGAACAGTAGTTATATTCATAACAGTACGTTCCCTTTCAGCCGGTCACTCAGTATAACATACTATGGGGACATAAAATCATGCCTCAAGCCGGCTCAGAGGGTACCAAACTAGGAGGCCCACGACAGTCCAAGCACATACAGGTTCCACCGGTTCCAAAAAGGGGTTACAGGAGCCACCTTTTTCCCTACTACTTACCTGAGAAGCCTGAACTGCCAGAGACCCATATAGGGAACCAGAACCTGCAGCAACTTATCTATACGCACTGACCCATATAAGAAACCAGAACCTGCTGCAACTTGGCTATGCACTCAAGTCCATAGACCCCACATTTCCAAGAACAATACTTACCTTGCGAGCCTGAAATGTCAGAACTCGAACAAGGAACCACAAGCCCAAAACACCTACCTTGACTTCGTAAAGCGCACACGCGCTGCATAGCATCGACCAGGGTCGATGAACCACGGCAGCCAGAGGCTAAAACCACAGGAAACCTGCAGCAACATGGAAACTATGTACTCGCGCACTGCCACGGCAGACCAAGGAAACCCACAGGAAACTGTGGTAACCCTGATAGCGTGCACTTTACATGCCGCCACACCCCAAGGCAGCCCAAGGCTCAAAACTACAGGGAACTATGGTAACCCGGACAAATGATCATCATGCCCCTGAACAATGCCCAAGAAGCCGCCACACGCCACAGTGGAATGAGCACGCACACCGCTAGGCAACCCTTGTCTTTTGCTGTCATATGTCAGGGAGATAGCTGCCACAATCCAATGAGAAAGACGCTGCTTTGAAAGCGCACTACCGAGCTGGATTAGCAAAACAGAGAAAAAGCTGCTCACAAACGCTGATATCCTTGGTCCTATCCATATACAGTGGGGAGAACAAGTATTTGATACACTGCCGATTTTGCAGGTTTTCCCACTTACAAAGCATGTAGAAGTCTGTAATTTTTATCATAGGTACTCTTCAACTGTAAGTGACGGAATCTAAATCAAAAATCCAGAAAATCACATTGTATGATTTTTAAGTAATTAATTTGCATTTTATTGCATGACATAAGTATTTGATACATCAGAAAAGCAGAACTTAATATTTGGTACAGAAACCTTTGTTTGCAATTACAGAGATCATACGTTTCCTGTAGTTCTTGACCAGGTTTGCACACACTGCAGCAGGAATTTTGGCCCACTCCTCCATACAGAACTTCTCCAGATCCTTCAGGTTTCGGGGCTGTCGCTGGGCAATACGGACTTTCAGCTCCCTCCAAAGATTTTCTATTGGGTTCAGGTCTGGAGACTGGCTAGGCCCCTCCAGGACCTTGGGATGCTTCTGACGGAGCCACTCCTTAGTTGCCCTGGCTGTGTGTTTCGGGTCGTTGTCATGCTGGAAGACCCAGCCACGACCCATCTTCAATGCTCTTACTGAGGGAAGGAGGTTGTTGGCCAAGTTCTTGCGATACATGGCCCCATCCATCCTCCCCTCAATACGGTGCAGTCGTCCTGTCCCCTTTGCAGAAAAGCATCCCCAAAGAAGGCTCAAACTCAAAGAATGATGTTTCCACCTCCATGCTTCACGGTTGGGATGGTGTTCTTGGGGTTGTACTCATCCTTCTTCTTCCTCCAAACACGGCGAGTGGAGTTTAGACCAAAAAGCTCTATTTTTGTTTCATCAGACCACATGACCTTCTCCCATTCCTCCTCTGGATCATCCAGATGGTCATTGGCAAACTTCAGACGGGCCTGGACATGCGCTGGCTTGAGCAGGGGGACCTTGCGTGCGCTGCAGGATTTTAATCCATGACGGCGTAGTGTGTTACTAATGGTTTTCTTTGAGACTGTGGTCCCAGATCTCTTCAGGTCATTGACCAGGTCCTTCCGTGTAGTTCTGGGCTGATCCCTCACCTTCCTCATGATCATTGATGCCCCACGAGGTGAGATCTTGCATGGTGCCCCAGACCGAGGGAGATTGACCGTCATCTTGAACTTCTTCCATTTTCTAATAATTGCGCCAACAGTTGTTGCCTTCTCACCAAGCTGCTTGCCTATTGTCCTGTAGCCCATCCCAGCCTTGTGCAGGTCTACAATTTTATCCCTGATGTCCTTACACAGCTCTCTGTCTTGGCCATTGTGGAGAGGTTGGAGTCTGTTTGATTGAGTGTGTGGACAGGTGTCTTTTATACAGGTAACGAGTTCAAACAGGTGCAGTTAATACAGGTAATAAGTGGAGAACAGGAGGGCTTCTCAAAGAAAAACTAACAGGTCTGTGAGAGCCGGAATTCTTACTGGTTGGTAGGTGATCAAATACTTATGTCATGCAATAAAATGCTAATTAATTATTTAAAAATCATACAATGTGATTTTCTGGATTTCTGTTTTAGATTCCGTCTCTCACAGTTGAAGAGTACCTATGATAAAAATTACAGACCTCTACATGCTTTGTAAGTAGGAAAACCTGCAAAATCGGCAGTGTATCAAATACTTGTTCTCCCCACTGTACATGCGTAAAGCGTGCACAGGCCATGCAACCTCTGTTGTTCAATGTAAGTAAACAGAGGTGAGACAGGGAACAGCTCGAAAGCCAGGGTCCTGTAAGACATTGGCATGACCTCACTTTGGAGTCCCCAGCCGCAAATTCCAAACAGGAAGGGTGTATTGATAGTGAGTGGAGATCACCAACGCGTTAGGAAGACTCCAAGGCCATAAGCAGGGCAGTCATGTAGGAAAGGACCTTCGGGTCTACAGACTCGAATGGTTCAAACGGAGGCTCAAACAGAGCATCCAGGACCAAAGCCAGGTCCCAGGTATGTGCCATAGGCTTAGACACTGGTCTGAGCCGACACACGCCTTTCAGGAACTGCACCTCCAGAGGATGACACCCCGGGATAGAGCCGTCCCTACATGAGCCATCCCTACATGACATGCCGAGATGGCTTCCATATAAACCTTGCTCATAAAGCTCTTGCAAGAACATCTGAAAAGGAGAAACTCCTTTAACCTGACACCAACCCTCAAACGCAACCCACTTATATGCATACATCTGCTGACTGTAAAGTCATAATCACATTCAAGGGTAAACCCCTAGCTGTCGAATTCAACCCTTCAGGGGCCAAGCCCACAGATCCCATATCAGTGGTCGTGGGTGCCAAACTCTCTGGTGTGCCTTGGACAATAAATCCCCACGACATGGAACCCTCCACGGGTCCCTGCCCAACAAGTGGAGTGCCCAGATCCCTCATTGAGAAGAGCAGATGACAATGTGCATTTTCTTGTGACGCGTAAAGATCTATGTCAGCCCTGCGGAACTGGTCCAATATCTGGGCAACCTCCGAGGGGTGCAGTCTCCACTTTGAAGAGATAGGACCCCCTCTGGAAAGTAGATTCGCACCCACGTTGAGAAACCAGAGCGACAGGAAATGCACACTCCTCCATACGAGCAGATAACGGGAGAGAGAGAGACCGCGTCCTCCCTTGCCGGTTGATGTAAGCCCCCGCCGTCCTGTTGTCGGACCTTTACCAACACATGCTCACCCTCCAACATTAGGAAGGAAATGCCTCAACACTAGCAAAACAGTCAGTATCTCTAAGTAATTGATATGCAAATCCCTCTTTCCGAGTAGCCCATGCACAGTGCTCCCCATCCCAACAAGGATGTGCCTGTCGTGAAGACCCTGTGGGACACTACCCGGCCCATGAGAAACCCTTGCAAAAGCAGTCACGGGTCCCTATAAGGAGTCAACGTCCTTAGCCACGACGGGGTTACCTTGACAAACGATGGCAGGGGCACTTACCCAGAGCTGCATCAAGTCCCAGAGGCACCACAGCTATCATAGAGGCCATCAGACCCAATAACTGCATGCATGAGCGAAAAGGCACCAAGTTTTTTGGGACAAAATGCATGATTCAGAACCAAGTCAAACAGAACTGTGCCGGAGTCAAACAACTTTTCTTGTGATTCACTATGAACCCCAGAGACTGAATATGGGAAACCAGCGTGGCAGTGTGGAGCTCCACCTGTTCCCTCAACTTCCCTATGACCATCCAATCATCCAGATCGGCCAATAACCTGATACCCTGGCACCGCACCGGTTCCAAAGCCACCTCCACCACCATAGAAAAAGGGCTGGGGTGATAGGGAGAGCCCGAAAGACAGGACTAGAAACGCGTAGGCCACACCCTCTAAATGAAACTTCAGAAACTTTCTGTGGAGAGGATGTATAGACACATGAAAACACGCATCCTTCAGATCTATGGACGTAAGCCAATTGCTGGGACGCACCGACTGCAATAGCCATCGAAGTGTAAGCATTTTAAACTTGCAAACCTTGAGGTGCTTGTTTAAAACCCACAGGTCCAAGATGGGACGCAACGTTTCATTGCACTTGGGAAATAAGAAGTACTGGCCGTACCAATTACTCTGTACTTCAGACACGGAGACCACCCGTATCGCCTGCTTTTGAAGGAGAGAGGAAATCTTGTCTCTCAAGACAGGTGCTAGGACATCGGGGACCATAGGCATAATGACACCACGAAAAGGAGGAGGCACAGCGAACTGCAGCTAAGTAATTCGCTTTCAATGCATCGGCTAAGTGCAAACGAACCCAGCCTCCTCCAAACCTTCCTGGCTGAATGCCAGGTCGCCTGTAGCTCATCTGCAAAATCTTTAAACAGGGGTAAGCAATTCTTCACAGCTGCAAGGACAGGATGTAAATACCTTCCTCCAAACCTGGAAGAACTCTGCTGCGGGGGAGAAGACGGCCAATCCACCCCCAGGTGATCTGCTGCCCTACAACACAGCTTCGTCAAATGCACATTAACCACCAAGGATTCACTCTCCCCCGCCAAACTGATGACATCTGATTCACATTCTGAAAACCCAGAGCCAACCTAGGGATAGTATATCATCCCCGGAATCCGGACTCTGAACACTGACAGAGAAACCGGAATGAGCCTCACTCGGCTGGGATGACAGCCCTATCAACTCTGACCACCGCTGCTGCTCTCTCCTGGCCTCAGACAACCCCATTTCCAAGGTTGCTTCACCGGAAGACCCTTCGCCAGCAGCCCCAATCTTTTTCACAAAGTCAGCCCGACGCCCAATGGAAGTTGAACCCAGCTGGAGAAAATGGTCATACGAACTGGTCAAAAACAAATCCTCCTGAGTGTGTTTCCACCCCAGGCAAACAGGACAGCACTGTTTGAATATCTTTAGGGCATGGTCAGAGGTAAGAACTCATCTGGTAAGCCTTTTTGAACTAATTCTTACTCAAGCAAGGAAGCACTGGCTACAAAAGCAGAACAGAAAGTAGTGGGTTTTTTAGAAAACACAAATCCTACCCAAGCAAGGAAGCATTAGCTACACAAGCTGAGCAGAAAGCAGATAGGTTTAATCAAAAACAAAACCGATTCCAAGACCCAAAACTTGTAACATCTAGGGGGACGAGCACTCTCTACCCACTAAAAGACATCTAAGTCGGAGCCGAATCTCGTAGTCCTTGTGTGCTTGAAAAGTTTGTAAATTGCGTGACATGTTCTTCCCTCAGGCGAGCTTTAGAGCAAAGAATTTAGGAAATTAATGCAAGCCCTGGTATAGCCCTGCTCTACCTCTACATCCATCCAGTCTGTACTGCTCTACCTCTACATCCATCCAGTCTGTACTGCTCTACCTCTACATCCATCCAGTCTGTACTGCTCTACCTCTACATCCATCCAGTCTGTACTGCTCTACCTCTACATCCATCCAGTCTGTACTGCTCTACCTCTACATCCATCCAGTCTGTACTGCTCTACCTCTAAATCCATCCAGTCTGTACTGCTCTACCTCTACATCCATCCAGTCTGTACTGTTCTACCTCTACATCCATCCAGTCTGTACTGCTCTACCTCTACATCCATCCAGTCTGTACTGCTCTATCTCTACCTCCATCCAGTCTGTACTGCTCTACCTCTACATCCATCCAGTCTGTACTGCTCTACCTCTACATCCATCCAGTCTGTACTGCTCTACCTCTACATCCATCCAGTCTGTACTGCTCTACCTCTACATCCATCCAGTCTGTACTGCTCTACCTCTACATCCATCCAGTCTGTACTGCTCTACCTCTACATCCATCCAGTCTGTACTGCTCTACCTCTACATCCATCCAGTCTGTACTGCTCTACCTCTACATCCATCCAGTCTGTACTGCTCTACCTCTACATCCATCCAGTCAGTACTGCTCTACCTCTACATCCTTCCAGTCTGTACTGCTCTACCTCTACATCCTTCCAGTCTGTACTGCTCTACCTCTACATCCATCCAGTCTGTACTGCTCTACCTGTACATCCATCCAGTCTGTACTGCTCTACCTCTACATCCATCCAATCTGTATGAAGCACGTTCAGGTAAAACCTCCAAGTCTCCAAGATAAAATGTTTAAATGTCATTATTTAAACATGCAATTTATTTTCTGGACATTCAGACATCATGTCATGGAAGAGCTCTTATTAACATACCCTTTCGTCTACATGGATGCATCCCAAATGACACCCTTTTCCTATATAGTGCACACTTTTGACCAGATTCATATGGGCCCTGGTTAAAAGTAGTCCACTATAAAAAGGAATAGGGTGCCATTTGGGGTACAGTCCATGACTCAGTGTTCTATGGAAAATAAAATGTCTAGATATCAAACAACCAATTAGTTTATTTCATATTTATTTCCACTGAGGAGGTTGATGAAAGTCATTTTTATTCATTCTTTGGTTTTCATAGTTTCTCTGTCCGTTATAATCAGTAAGATCATAGTGTTAATGTGGATTAATAGCTCAGTTTGTCAGGTTAGGTAAATGTTAGTTTAGTCACTGATTATCTGGGCCATTTGGAAAGGGAATGATGACATAGAGTGCATTCCAAATGGCACTCTATTGCACTACTTTTGACCAAAGCACTACGTGCCCTAATCAAAAGTAGTGCACTAACTAAAAAATAGGGTACCATTTGATACGCAGCCATGTTCAGATTGATCATCCTTCCGGAATCAGTTTAGTTTTACTTGGACTGAGATGACTGACTGACCTCTGGAGACAAACAGGCGAGGAAGGAACGGCGCTGGAGAACCAAAACAACACAGAACAGAACAGACCGGCTCGTTTCACACATACACCTGGAAACACTGTCCAGATCCACTTACACTGACAAATACATAAACCATAACCCAAATATAGGACAAATATGTGTGTGTGTGTTTGTGTGTGTGTGTGCGTGTGTGCATGTTTGTGTGTGTGTCTCACCAGCCAGGTTGTCCATCTCCTTCTCCTGCAGCAGACTGGCAGTGTCATCGTCTCCATCCAACATCAGGTCCGTCTCTGGGCTCTGATTGGCTCCTGCCTGGCTGCGAAACCCCTTCTTCGACTTGACCAACTCGTCCTCCTCGCTGCCTGGAGGGGGAGCTGGGGATACAAAGACAAAACAGTAGGAACAGTCAGAACAGGGAGTGGCGAGAGAAGAACAGTCAGAGAACAGTCAGAGAACAGTCAGAACAGCCGGACAGAACAGACATACAGTCAGAGAACAGTCTGACAGAGCAATCAGACAGTCAGAGAATAGTCAGACCAAACAGTCATACAGTCAGACAACAGCCAGGAAACAGTCAGACAGACAGTCTCCCCTGAACCTCAAAGAGCAGGTTCATATCAGTGTAGAACGATAAGGACATCATAAAGGCTTTAAAGTGTCATATCACTAACACACACCAGAGGCGGCTGCCTATAGACACTGATTAGAAATCACAGGCCACTTTAAGGAATAGAACACTAGGCACTTTACTTATGTATCCGTATCTGCATCACTCATCTCTATGTATAAACTGCACTCTACATTATTCTACGATATCTTAATCACTCAAATTGTGTGTACATATTGCATCACCCATCTCATATGTACAGTTGAAATCGGAAGATTACATATACCTTAGCCAAATACATTTAAACTCATTTTTTCACAATTCCTGACATTTAATCCTAGTAAAAATTCCCTGTCCTGTCACCACTTTATTTTAAGAATGTGAAATGTCAGAATAATAGTGGAGATTATTTATTTCAGCTTTTATTTCTTTCATCACATTCCCAGTGGGTCAGAAGTTTACATACACTCAATTAGTATTTGGTAGCATTGCCTATAAATTCTGGGTCAAACGTTTCGGGTAGCCTTCCACAAGCTTCCCACAGGGGTGAATTTGGCCCATTCCTCCTGACAGAACTGGTGTAACTGAGTCAGGTTTGTAGGCCTCCTTGCTCGCACACGCTTTTTCAGTTCTGCACAAACATTTTCAATAGGTTTGAGGTCAGGGCTTTGTGATGCCCACTCCAATACATTGACTTTGTTGTCCTTAAGCCATTTTGCCACAACTTTGGAAGTATGCTTGGGGTCATTGTCCATTTGGAAGACCCATTTGCGACCAATCTTTAACTCCCTGACTGATGTCTTGAGGTGTTGCTTCAATATATCCACATAATTTTTCTTCCTCATGATGCCATCTATTTTGTGAAGTGCACCAGTCCCTCCTGCAGCAAAGCACCCCCACAACATGATGCTGCCAACCCCGTGCTTCATGTCGATATCGGACTTGTTTTACTGTGGTTATAGATACTGTAGCAAGTTAAGGGGTGTGGGGTTTCCACGTCATCAAGCTCAATAACAGACACACAGCGCAATTTCAATGCAGTTGGGAATTTATTAGGGAAATAATTCCACAGTTGGGAAAGGATAAGGGGGGTTTTAGCTACCAGTTAACAGTCCACAATTCGTTGTCGTTGTCCATTTATCCAAGGGTAAATCCAAAGCACGGTTCTCAGCCATTCCAATTCAGTACACAGGGTTAAATCCCTCTTCCTAGTCATACAGCTCACAACTTAACTTGTCACACTCTCTGTAACACACCTCTCGTCGCCTCTTCCGGTCTGCTTCCCTTCTTATCTACAAACACTCAATCACTTAACGATTCACACCCTCTCTCGTTGGTGCAGGAAGTCCCTATAAGGCTCGGGAGTGGAGCCAACGGGCTGCCAGATATCTTCCCTCAACCATCACTCCCCTCACCTCTCCCTGCCATCTGCCACAATACTTTTGTACCCGTTTCCTCCAGCATATTCCCAAAGTACTTTGTTGTTGTTCTGGGATTGATTTGCACTTTTCGCACCGAAGTACGTTCATTTCTAGGAGACAGAACGCGTCTCCTTCCTGAGCGGTATGACGGCTGCGTGGTCCCATGGTGTTTATACTTGCGTACTATTGTTTGTACAGATGAACGTGGTACCTTCAGGCGTTTGGACTTGTGGAGGTCTACAATTTGTTTTCTGAGGTCTTGGCTGATTTCTTCAGATTTTCCCATGACGTCGAGCAAAGAGGCACTGAGTTTGAAGGTAGGCCTTGAAATACACCCACAGGTACATGTCCAATTGACTCAAATGATGTTAATTAGCCTATCAGAAGCTTCTAAAGCCATGACATAATTTTCTGTTTAAAGGCACTGTCAACTTAGTGTATGTAAACTTCTGACCCACTGGAATTGTGATATAGTGAATTATAAGTGAAATAATCTGTCTGTAAACAATTGTTGGAAGAATGACTTGTGTCATGCACAAAGTAGATGTCCTAACCGACTTGCCAAAACTATAGTTTGTTAACATGAAATCTGTGGAGTGGTTGAAAAACGAATTTTAATGACTTCAACCTAAGTGTATGTAAACTTCCGACTTCAACTGTATATACTGTATTGTACTCTATACTTCACCAATAACTGCTAAACAACCATCTCTAGCACATCAGAGACTGCTGCCTATAGACATAGATTAGAAATCACCGGCCACTTAAGGATGAAACACTAGTCACTTTAATAATGTTTCTATATCTTGCACTACTGATCCCATATGTTTAAACTGTACGCTATACCATTCTTCTGTATCTTAATCACTTAATCGTGTTTACATTCTGCATCACCAATCTCTTATGTGTATATTGTATACTATAAAGCTTACTATGCCACTTTATCTCAGTCCAATGCCGCCCTGACATATATGTAGATATTCTCAATCCATTCCTTACTTAGATGTATGTGTATTTGGGTATATGTTGTGAAACTGTTAGATATTACTTTTTAGATATTACTGCACTGTCGGAGCTAGAAGCACAAGCATTTTGCTACACCCGCAATAACATCTGCTAACCAAGTGTTTGTGACCAATAAAATTAGATTTGATTTGATTTGAGTGGAGCCAAAGGGGAATCTGGTTTTGATCGTTTTATAAAATGCATACCATAACATCTGGTGAGCTACGAAAGTCTGGATTACCCACAATCTCTATATAAAACGTCCAATGATGACTGACTTGGAGTAAAGAGAGGTGTACTATAGTATTTCATAACTATTGACGTCAGAACCCACAGTAAACATATGAAAACATTTAATACATTTCCAGCATAAGCTGTTTTAACACTTGTTGTCAGACAAGGTTAGCTATCAAACACTGTTTTGTATATTGAAAGAGGCAACAGAGTGTTCAGAATATGTCTTCAGCTCAGAGTCTTTTGGGACTGTACCTATCGGCTGCTGCTGCTTTCAGAGATCAAGCAGAACCACAATAAACAGACAGATCAATTAAGAGACTGGTAACACCACCACATCTCATCATACGGCCATACTGGAACAGAAGTCTAGTGGAACAGGACCATCACTCTACAGGCTGTGTCCCACCTTACGGTACATCCACACCATACAGTACGTACAGACTATACAGTACATCTAAATGCCTTAGACTGCCTTCATCAAGTTATGCCAGCCCCAGTCCTTGCCCAACCCTACCCCAGACCAGCCCAACCCATCCCATGCCCAATACTAGCCTCAGCCCAACCAACCCCAACCCAGCCCTAGCCCCAGCTCAACCCATCCCAAGCCCAATACTAGCCTCAGCCCAACCCATCCCATGCCGAATACTAGCCTCAGCCCAAAAAACCCCAACCCAGCCCTAGCCCCAGCCCAACCCCAGCTCAAAGGCAGCCCCAGCCCAAACCCAGCCTAACTCCAGCCCCAACCCAACCCCAGCCCAACCCTAGCTCCAGCCCAACCCCACCCCAAGCTCAGCACAACCCTAACCCCAGTCCAACCCCAGCTCAGCCCAACCCCAGCACATGCCAGCTCAACCCATCCCCAGCACACACTTGCCACATAAGACTGCACAGAGATGCCTGTGAGGATTTGTCTTCTTTAAGGTCATACAGTATCTGTGAGAGACTGGAGCAGGAACTCTCTCTGTGTGTAAGAAAGGCAGCAGAACACATCTGGAAAAATGGGAGGTGTCTGACACTCGTCTGCCATGTTTTCTCTCAGCGTGGCTCTCAGTACGACTGGCGCTCCCAGGAGGAAAGAGGTCTCCTGCAACTGTTGTCAGCACGATTCCTGTGAAAAAAGCAGCTTCCTGCTCTGTCTCGGGTCTGGAGAGCTTTCATCAGGCGCATGGAAGAAGTCAGAGAGTTTCGGAAGTGAATTCTGTGTAGCGTTAAAGAATTGCCAGAGCCATCTAGCAGCCAGTCGTCTAGCATCAAAGAGAAGAGAGTGAAACTTAAAACTATAATTCAGTAAAGCGTCATTACCCTCCATAGGGTCTACGAGGGGAAGCTGACTCTCTGATTGGCACGATGGAGCAGAGAAACCGAGTGGGAACTAGACTAAATAAACCATGCTGATTTCTACAGGCACGCCACCAACATCAATAAGAGAGAGAGAGAGAGGAGAGAGAGGAGAGAGAGAGAGGAGAGAGAGAGAGGAGAGAGAGAGGGAGCGACAGAGAGAGCAAAAAGGAGAGAGAGAGAAAGAGAAAGGGAGAGAAAAAAAAGAGTGAGAGGAGGAGACCGAGCAAACTTCTTCGTCCACAATGCAGTTTAGTTATCAAGGGGTAGAATATAAGGTTATAAATAATCAGAAAAAAAGAAGCAGGACAGGGAGAGAGAAATTGAGCTGACATGAACAGCCATCTTGTCATGAGTGATAGCCACTCCACTCAGAGATGTTCTCAAATCAAAGCGGGCGGTGAGATAGTTTGTCAACATAAAGATCTGGCAGCGCTGTGTCAAGGCTGCCTCATTAGAAAGCTTTTAAAACCTCCACCGTTTCCCTCACAACACACAGAGGAGGATGAAAGAGATTGGGCCACTTTGTTTCTACCTTAATTCATTTCTTTAGTCTGTGACCTAAACAGGACAGCTGTACCTCATCCCACAGACCCAACCCTGAAGCACAAATAGCAGCACTTTCACAAACTCTACCTGCAGCAGGGTTAACCAATATTGGAGTTCTGCTACTATACTCCAATCACCCAAAGCCTTCTGCAAATAATTTGGGATGCAACAACATATTAAAGCCAATCCAGAATAAGTAGATTAAACCGTTGATATTGTGTTTGTATATTCTGAAGAACACCAATGAACCATATGATTCAGAGCCATCAAGAAAATAAAAGCATTGAATACACAGAGAGAGAGAGAGAGAGAGAGAGAAAGAGAGAGAGAGAGAGAGAGAGAGAGAGAGAGAGAGAGAGAGAGAGAGAGAAAAGGGGGGCGAGAGAGAGGAGGAGGAAGTGAAAGAGCAGAGCTAACGTCACCCATTCCCTATAGTCATGTCAACAGGACAGACTGACAAATTTTCAATGTTTCCACAACGGTGACATTTCCCTACCAGTCTGAGGGTGATGATAGCAAGTGGATGTGGGCTTTCAGCTTTGGTCAAATAAAGTTTACAATCTCAGAGAAGGGAACTATTTTAGTGTTCAGTAGTTTTACTGTTCAATGTGGAATAGATAATAGTTGAAAGGCTTTTAAAAAGAAGCAAAGGCTCAAACTGTGATATAACAGTCCATGTTTTATATATTGGGAGAACTCTGGAGTATTCTGTGGCATGAGCCTTTCATTTTTATAGCCTCAGTCAGAGTCAAGGAGCATGTGTTTTTCTTGGTCTCCTAAGTCTTATACGCCCCAACCTCTCGCTCCTTAAGGAGAAACTCTATGACATGATGTTTCACTTAACAGCCTACTTTGCAACAGTGCATTTCCCAACAGAGGAATGAGGCTGATGGCAAATATACTTTAGAATAATTCAATATATACAACCATAAATAAAATATGAAACCTTAGAATTACAGTGGAGCTTTTTTTGAATAACACACATTGTACATAAATTACACAAACTGGATCAAACAAAACAGGCAACACCGCTATGCAGGACATGTATATTTAATGCAAAAGAAAAATCTTTAATTTATGTTTTGGAAACCCATTAAAAAATCTTTATGTTGTGTGTTCGTCAGCCACACTAGCGACCTGACCAGAACCATTTTGGAGATAACGTTTTCTCTTATGCCTCCATGCTACCAACACAGATCCCGCCCAGAACAGTGAAATCGGAGACAGATGCAAAGTTTTAGCGTTTGTTTTGGACATTAATGGCAATGCTTTTTCCTCCTCCTCTCTTGCTTCTTCCCTCTCTGGACTCTGTTCCCAGATGGGGGTGTCTACCCCTAACTAACCCAGCCTTAACCCATGCTTACCTGTCTCTGTAATGTCTCTATGCTTTATGACATGATAATCCTACAGAGTGATAACAGGGCAAAATGCCACTCTGTCTCCTTGCACTGCTTCATAAACTGTGTTTCATATAGTAGCATTTCCTAATCACATAGCAGTGTTTGCTTAACTGTAGTCCCCTCTTCTCTTCTCTTCCGTTTTCCAGCCTACATCAGTCCCAGATCTCTCTCTGCCTTCCTACGCAACCTCTCTCCCCCCTCCCCCCCACGCTCCTCCGCCTCTCTCTCCAGGGGATTCACATTCCACACGATACAAGCGGTCCAGCATCACTGAACCCTGGGATAGTCTGAACGCTGGGAGACGCTGCTAAGTCAAAAACAGGAAAATATATGAGACAGAGAGTAGAGACAGAGTAGAGACAGAGAGTAGAGGCAGAGTGTAGAGACAGAGTGTAGAGACAGAGTGTAGAGACAGAGTGTAGAGACAGAGTGTAGAGACAGAGAGTAGAGACAGAGAGTAGAGACAGAGTGTAGAGACAGTGTAGAGACAGAGAGTAGAGACAGAGAGTAGAGACAGAGTGTAGAGACAGAGAGTAGAGACAGAGTGTAGAGACAGAGTGTAGAGACAGAGAGTAGAGACAGAGTGTAGAGACAGAGTGTAGAGACAGAGAGTAGAGACAGAGAGTAGAGACAGAGTGTAGAGACAGAGAGTAGAGACATAGAGTAGAGACATAGAGTAGAGGCAGAGTGTAGAGACAGAGAGTAGAGACAGAGAGTAGAGACAGAGAGTAGAGACATAGAGTAGAGACATAGAGTAGAGACAGAGAGTAGAGGCAGAGTGTAGAGACAGAGTGTAGAGACAGAGAGTAGAGACAGAGACAGAGTGTAGAGACAGAGAGTACAGGGCAGGAGTGTCTCATTACTACACCCCCTATACCTGGAGATCAGCCCTGGCCCAGATACTCTGTAATTAGATACTCTGTAGCTAGATGCCCTGTAGCTAGATGCTCTGTTGCTAGATGCTCTGTAGCTAGATGATCTGGAGCTAGGTGATCTGTAGCTAGATGCTCTGTAGCTAGATGCTCTGTAGCTAGATGCCCTGTAGCTAGATGCTCTGTAGCTAGATGCTCTGTAGCTAGATGCTCTGTTGCTAGATGCTCAGGAGCTAGATGATCTGGATCTAGGTGATCTGTAGCTAGATGCTCTGTAGCTAGATGCTCTGTTGCTAGATGCTCTGTAGCTAGATGCTCTGTAGCTAGATGCTCTGTTGCTAGATGCTCTGTAGCTAGATGCTCTGTAGCTAGATGCTCTGTTGCTAGATGCTCTGTAGCTAGATGCTCTGGAGCTAGGTGATCTGTAGCTAGATGCTCGCTAGACACTCTGTAGCTAGAATCTCTGTTGCTAGATGCTCTGTAGCTAGATGCTCTGTAGCTAGATGCTCTGTTGCTAGATGCTCTGTAGCTAGATGATCTGGAGCTAGGTGATCTGTAGCTAGATGCTCTGTAGCTAGATGCTCTGTAGCTAGATGCTCTGTAGCTAGATGCTCTGGAGCTAGGTGATCTGTAGCTAGATGCTCTGTAGTTATACCTTTACTCATCACTTTAGCTACTGTATTATTGATGTTCCAGACATGCTCCACAGAGCTATACCTTAGAGAGCTCATTGAAAGTCAGTCAGACAACAT
The DNA here is from genome assembly GCA_023634145.1 of Thymallus thymallus. Classification (NCBI taxonomy): domain Eukaryota; kingdom Metazoa; phylum Chordata; class Actinopteri; order Salmoniformes; family Salmonidae; genus Thymallus; species Thymallus thymallus. The sequence goes on from CM042378.1 coordinate 16,339,153, forward strand.
GCAGTGTGAATCTTTATTAGTCTTATAATAATAAACCAGGGAACGACAGGCTAGAGAGGATATTTATAGCATAATTCATAGAATGGTAGCTAGTGATGATGTGTGTTCTACTGCTGTGTAGTAGGGTGCGTGTGTGTGAATGTGTGTGTGTGTGTGAATATGTGTATGCATGTGTGTTTGTGAATTCTGCTGTAATGAGCTATACAGGTCATTGTGTGTGAGTAGCAGAGGGTCAGAGAGAGCCTGGTTGTGCACTACTTTTGGTCAGAGCCTATGGTCAAAAGTAGTGGGGATAAGTTGCCACGCATACAGCCTGTCCATCTGAGCAGGGCAGCAAGGACACCTGGAGGTAGAAAAGCCTTTTAAACACTGGATCAATATGAACCTGACTTCCATTTCATGGTTCCCCAGTTCCAATCAGCTAACTATATCTGCTGCTGCTACAGAACACAGAGGGTATAGTCATACAGACAGACAGAGGGCAGAGACACAACGCTAACCCTCCTTAGTCCTCCTCACCCTATCAATGTTGCTAATAGATGCACACACACACACAGACATTTCAATTCACACATAAAACCTGAAGAACAAACTGAAAAAAATCTCTTTCTCTCTCTCTCTCACTCACTCTCATTCAACAAGTATTCCCACTAAAACCTATATCTGTAATAACCACTGTATAGCTAACAACCCACTGGCATTATGTTTTGTTAACTTCTTAATCTGTAATAAACCGACTATGTTCTATATATATGTACTACGGTTGGTGGGAGTGGCTGTCAACCCACAGGAAACTGAGTTTGGAGACAGAGACTACTAATGATCTGCTGCACTTAGATTATCCGCTAAAGACATAACCTCATCTTTAATATGGTCTGCGTCCCAAATCGCACCACATTTCCTATATAGAACACTACTTTCAACCAGGGGAGAGAGATAGATGGTGAGAGTAGAGATAGTGATGGGGGAGAGAAAGGGAGAGGGGAAAGAGGGGGTGAAGCAAGAGAGAGAGAGAGTGAAAAATACAATCCTCCTCACAAGAGAAACTTCTACATTATTGTAGTCATTAGGAGCACTGAGAGACACCAGGGTGTCAACAAGTCTTCAGACTGGGGGAGACAACACTGACATGCACATACACCACCTACTAAAGGTCTGTTGCAGAAAGAAATCATCAGAACTAAGAGAGAGAGAGGGAAAGATAGAGAGAAAGGGAGAGAGAGAGAAATTTATATATATATAGAGAGAGAGAGTGAGAGAGAGAGAGAGAGAGAGAGAGAGAGAGAGAGAGAGAGAGAGAGCCTGGACCATAATAAAATAAGAAGCAGACGGTGTCATTATTGTGTGTGTGCCATTAACATGGGCCACCTGCAGCCCAGAGAGAAACCAGCTGGTGTGTGTGTGTGTGTTATCCGTAGGCCTGGCGTGTGTGTGTTCTGGCAGTGACACAGAGCTGAAAGACCAAATTACATGCTGACCCAACAGTCAGCTCTCCAAGCACAGCCAGTTTGCATCCCAAATGGCACACTATTCCCTACATAATGCACTACTTTTGACCAGGGCCTCTGGTCAAAAGTAGTGCACTATGTAGGGAATAGGGTATCATTTGGGAATCAGCCTCAGTTACACAGAGACCAGTATGTGTGAGGTCAGAACTAGGGCCCAGAGTTTCTCCTGGAGGTCAAACTCCTGGTCCTCCTCATATCAGACTTGGTCCTCCTCATACCAGACCTGACCCTCCTCATACCAGACCTGACCCTCCTCATACCAGACCTGACCCTCCTCATACCAGACCTGACCCTCCTCATACCAGACCTGACAACTTGGAACAATAGGATTCATTAGCATCACAGAAATGAATGACGTTTTATTTTATAGCATGTTTTGTTTGATGTGGGAGCATTTTTCATTTAAAGGTGGACTCAGCGAAATGACGTTGCCACAAGCAGCACCGCAGATATTGATATTGCGAAATGCAAGACTTCGCTCTCACACTATCACACACAGTATCTGCGCATGTGCATGAGTTCGTGTCATCCAGGGGACCAAAACAGCGGAGAAGTTGAGCCTCACACTTCAGCGCTCTTAGTTGTTTCGGAAATGTACCCACTATGCTGTTTATTTTCTGAATCTACGTCATATCACTAAGTCTACCTTTAAACAAAATAGCTTGAGATGTTTGTTCTTGGTAGAGTTTCTAAATAAATAGATTTTGTTCACCTTGTTCCTTTACTCCATCTGCTCTGCTAGGTTGTGTCCCAAATGACATCCTATTCCCTACAGTATATAGTGCATTACTTTTGACCAGGGTCTACAGGGCTCTTGTCAAAAGTAGTGCACTATATAGGAAATAGGGTACCACTTGGGACGTAGACCTAGTCAATTCAATGAGGGAAAGTTTGAGACTAAGAGCACAACAGTAAAATGACTAAGTCTATAAAATAAAATCGTTCATTAAACGGACGTGTCATGTTCAATTGACAAAAGCAGTAAATATGTTACCTATAAAAATGACAATAAACTTCTCTCAGCTCAGCAACAGGCCCTGCCCATAGGACACGGTTTTAGCCTGGACTCTGAGGACACTGAGACCCTCTATAGCTTCTCACTTTATAATGCTGGCCTTGACAGTGAGAAGAGCCCAGTAGTTGTCTGGGGTCATACAATATTATGAATGACAGGATTGTACTGTGTGGAGAGAGACAGCGGCTACTGTCATGTATACCCCTAACCCTGTCATGTATTGCCCAAACCCTAACCACTGAGTAAGAATAGTTCTATTCCATCAGGAGACTAGTTACTTCTACAGACCTTGTAGAATAGAGGACACGGTCAGAAGCAGATATCAAGTATAGCTGACAAGAAAAAGCTGTTTTGCCAAATATGTTCCTGTGTTATCCTCTGGGCTCTACGGTACTCTGTTAATCTTTTCAACCACACATCAATCAATCAATCAATCAATCAGCCAGGAGCATGCTGACTAACCATAGTCATCCAGCGTCTTGCAGGGGATGTCCAGATGGGTGGAGCCAAAGGGGTTCCGTACGAATCTCCGCCTCCTCCGTAGGTCGTCCTCCCAGTAGTCCAGACGCCAGAAGTCATTCAGCTGACTGAGAAACAGACAGCGAGAGATAGACAGGTTAGACTAAAAGACAGACAGAGAGATAGAGACAGGTTAGACAGAGAGCAGGTTAGAATACACCACGCACGCGCGCACGCAGACGCACACACACACACACACACACACACACACACACACACACACACACACACACACACACACACACACACACACACACACACACACACACACACACACACACACCAGGAGCCCCACAGCAGCAGAAGCTACTACACTATAAATCACTAACACTCCCATTAACAAATCCAGCATCAAATTACAAGTCTAAATGGCCCAGCTTGCCTCCTTTTTAACTATGTTTTTTAACAAGACTTGTAAATCAGAGAGGTAGGACCCTCAACACAGACAGGGAGGGAGGCAGGGCGGGATGGAAGGAGGCAGGGAGAGAAGAGGGAGGGAGGCAGAGAGGCCTGGAAGGAGGGAGGGAGGGAGGGATGGAGAGAGAGAAAGAGGGAGGGGGGGAGGCAGAGAGGCATGGAGGGAGGGAGGCATGAAGGGAGGGAAGCTGGGATGGAGGGTGGCAGCAACATGGGGTTTAATAATGATGGGGAGGGAGGGAGGGAGAGAGAGAGAGAGGCATCGAGGGAGGGATGCAGGGAGAGAGAAAGAAGGATAGAGGGAGGCAGGGAGATGAGGGAGGCAGGGAGAAAGAGGGGGGGAGGGAGGCAGGGAGGCAGAGAGGCATGGAGGGAGAGAGGCATGAAGGGAGGGAAGCTGGGATGGAGGGAGGGATGGAGAGAGAGAAGGAGGGAGGGAGGCAGAGAGGCATGGAGGGAGGGAGGCCGGGAGGGATGGAGAGAGAGAAGGAGGGAGGGAGGGAGGGAGGGAGGGAGGGAGGGAGGGAGGGAGGGAGGGAGGGAGGGAGGGAGGGAGGGAGGCAGAGAGGCATGGAGGGAGGGAGGCATGAAGGGAGGGAAGCTGGGATGGAGGGAGGCAGCAACATGGGGTTTAATAATGATGGGGAGGGTCTGAGAACTATAAAACAGCCCCACCCACCCCCTTCCCTCCCTCCCCCCTGTGTGTGTATGTGGAGCCATGATTAAAATAATGTGTTGAAATATTCATTGAAATGATTCCCAGAGCCCTGGGGCAACCCAAAAGAAAATTGCATTATTATTCATTATTAATAACAGCGAATTAGAGCAAGAAGGGAACAGCTCCAGCATGTGGTAACCATCTTTGTAAAAAGGATTATTCCAACATTCGCAGGGAGGACCTGGGAAGGAGGATAATTTTATTGCTTGCAGCTAATGCAAAACATTAAGCAGTGAGCCCAGCATCAGGTTACTAAGTGCAGCTCTGGCTGGACACATTTCAAAGGCTTTGTGTTTCATTCAAGGGGAACCAAAAGTAGAAAAACACTGCAAGTCATTTACGTACTCCAAACGAAGCTGTGTAGAGAAATATGGAGGGAGGGAGAGAGTGATGATTAAAGTGATAGTAGAGCAGAGCAGTCACATCAATGGACCATGTGCTTCATCTTCATCTTCATCTTCATCTTTATCCTCTCCATGTAGACCAGAGTGAGGAACTAAACAGTCCTCCTGCTCCTTTGACAGTGTCCCACATGGCACCATATTCCCTATACACTGAGTGTAATAAAACATTAGGAACTTCCTAATATTGAGTTGCACCCTTCTTTGCCATCAGAACAGCCTCAATTCATCTGGGCATGGACTCTACAAGGTGTTGAAAGCATTCCACAGGGATGGTGGCCCTTGTTGATCCACAGTTGTGTCAAGTTGTCTGGATGTCCTTTGGGTGGTGGATCATTCTTGATACACACAGGAAACTGTTGAGCGTGAAAAACCCAGTAGCGTTGCAGTTCTTGACACACTCAAACCGGTGCGCCGGGCACCTACTACTATACCCCGTCCAAAGGCACTGTAATATTTTGTCTTGCCCATTCACCCTCTGAATGGCACACATACAGTTCAGTACACAATCCATGCCTCAATTGTCTCAAGGCTTTAACCTTGTCTCCTTCATATACACTGATTGAAGTGGATTTAACAAGTGACATCAATAAGGGATCATAGCTTTCACCTGGATTCACCTGGTCAGTCGATATCATGGAAAGAGCAGTTCCTAATGTATTGTACACTCAGTGACCGACTTTTGTCCAGGGCTCGTATAGGGCTCTTTTATTTTCCATTTACCAATATACAACCATATTAAAATGATGCCTCCACAGCCACCTTAAACATTATCCTGTCAGTGTGTATTACCAGCACCACCAAAAACAACAACTCAGACAGTCACCCAGTTGCCAATCCACCTCCAGCTTTAGCAGTCTGGCTAGAAGCCAGGGCTACCATTGTACACCCCCCCAGATTAACGTGTTACAAGAGGATCACATCATCAAACCGTTCTATGAATATAATATCTACAACTGTCAGAAAGCTAAAGGCTCAGGAGACTTAGCAGGCCTTTGACAGCCACGAGAGCTCAGTCTCAGTTAAGCATCAATCAACTGTGTGTGTGTGTGTGTGTGTGTGTGTGTGTGTGTGTGTGTGTGTGTGTGTGTGTGTGTGTGTGTGCAGAGTATCAGCACGCCTAGAGCCAGTATCCCAGCAGGCTTGAAGCAGAAGAACAGAGATGTCAGTAGATGGCGAGGAGAAGCCACGTAAATTATATTGTAAACGCTAGATTACACAGCCTGAAAAATGGAAATCCACTGAACCCCTAATTCCCACTACAAATAGACTGCCAACCACGGAGGGGGGGGGGCTGCTTTGAACATTTCCTCTGCACCGCATTAAACACATTAAACACATATGATGCATGAGATTTGATTTGCTGAAGGATAATCATTTGTGCACAGCAACCTAAACTTCAAGCCAAAATGTTTTCATTTGTATCTAGCTAATATGAATCAAACGTTCAACAAACCAACCCCAACATTACAAGGATAGATTAACCATGCAAACATGATGCTTTCACTTCTCCCTCCGCCCCAGCCTCATCCCCCTCCAAATGAAGAAGAAGAAGAAGAAGAAGAAGAAGAAGAAGAGAGGGGGAGAAGGAGAGAGGGGCCAGTGATACTCTAACGTGCGGTCGGCACCAGACCGGATTTGGACCATCGTGCTGCTGTGATGAAGGAGGCTGGGCCAGGCAGCTCAGTGAGGGTGGCCCGGGATGTCTTCCAAATGGCACCCATACATACTCTATACTATGGGCCTTGGTCAAAAGAAGTGCACTACATAGGGAATGCTATTTGGGAGGCAGATTGGATGGTCTGGTGCTGGATTCTGATGGCATTCTGAGTGTACTGATGGTATTCTGAGTGTACTGATGGTATTCTGAGTGTACTGATGGTATTCTGAGTGTACTAATGGTATTGTAAGTGTATTGAATTTGATGGTATTCTGAATGTACTGATAATATCCTGAGTGTACTAATGGAATTCTGAGTGGACTGATGGTATTCTGAGTGTACTGATGGTATTGTAAGTGTATTGAATTTGATGGTATGCTGAATGTACTAATGGTATTTTGAGTGTAATGTAAGTGTATTCTAAGAGTATATTCGGAGCAGAGTGAGAGAGAACGAAACAAAGACAGATTCTGCAAACTGAGAGGTGTTAAAACTGTGAAGTTCTAATCCATAAATTCACTCAAATCCATCTAACAGGACATGTCCGATATTCTTCAGCATCTGAAGCTTTATACACGTATCTTCTCTTCTTTGCTGAATCCAATATTAGCACAACAAAGCTCCATTTCATGTGTGAGCTAGAGTAATGCATGCTGGGAAGTAATGTGATGCTAGAACAGCTTCAGACACAGATGTACTCCAGGCGGGTTACAAAGTCTGTTTGATACTAAAACACAGATTTAGTAAATGTCTGCCAGCTAAGGTATTCTATTGATGTTAGGCTAACATTAGACTTATAGAAACAGACAAATAGTACTAGATGATATGAGGATAATGACTTGCATACAAAAGAGGGAATAAAATCCTTTGACTAGGCGCGTCCTTGAAATATACTGAACATTTCATCAATACAGACTGTAAAGTGCGAGGCAGTGATAGCCAGTTTATCTCAATGGGATCTGTGAGGAGGACTGACTCTCCACTCCCTCGTTCTCCGCTCGTAGTGGGGATTCATGACAGGCATAAAGAATTACTGAGGCCAAGCCTCCAAAATAACTGGCTAAATTTATTAGCCCTGTCACACATCAATCACACAAATGGATTTCAAACTGCATTTTAAAAGCTAATTTTCCAGACCCGATAACCAAGAGGAAACATGGCGGCCGTTATTCACAGATGCTTTTAGATTCTAGGTGCAGCGTGATAAATGTGTATTCAAATCCCATATCTCCGGAATGTATGTATGTGTGTGTGTGTGTGTGTGTGTGTGTGTGTGTGTATGTATGTGTGTGTGTGTGTGTGTGTGTCTCTGGGCTGTGGAGACAGAGCCAGATTTAACACCCCTGCTCCACAGGGAATGTGTTCTGTTTGTATAAGGCAGTAAAACCTGACAGCCATGACTCAAAATAAAATGGTGAAGAGGGAAATAAAAGGATTGAAAACAATTTTCCGGCACAAATACAGCCCAATCTAGGACAGTGGGAGCTGGTTTGTAGTGATGAACTAGGCTAGTATTGGCACTGGGGACAGTTATAGTATAGTGATATATTATAGTTATAGTATAGTAGTAAAGTACAGTTATACTATATAGTGGTATAGTGACTTAACTCTGTACCATATCCTTACATCAGCACAGGACACAACTCTACGTCCTCCCATTTCCATTGAGAATACACATCAGAGAGGAGAGAAGGCGGAAGAGAGGAAGGGAGGAACAGGGCAGGCTAATACTAATACTTGGTGTCTGTCAGGCCTGCATTTTGCTTAGAGGCTTATATAAGACTGAACTGTCCATCAAAGCACAGCTACAATAACTAATTATAACACTGTCTGTCAAAGCGCAGCTACAATAACTAGCTACCACTCAGACAGATGACAGACAGACAGAGAGGCAGGCAGCAGAGATGGAGAAACATAAGAACTGTCTGTATCCAGCTTGTCAGGTTATTTTCACCTCTTTACTCCACGATTGCGTCCCCAAATTACACCCTATTTTACCAAAGCCCTATGCGTCCTGGTCAAAAGTAATGCACTATATAGGGTATAGGGTGCCCTTTGAGACACGTCACATCTCTAGCGCCTGGCTGTTGTATGCTGCCCCCGATCAAGGTCATATCTCTGTTAGAAAAACAACAAACCATTATATGAACAAACTATTATATCACCAAACCATTACAGCTGACCACGTTGTCAAAGACCCAGTTTAGAGTCTTTACTCCAGTGTTCTTCAAACACAGCATTAAACTGGAACATGGTTTATTTCACACAGATAGTTCTATATGAACCATAACCCTCTGGAGGGACGATCATTCAGATAGAAAAGTAGTATACACATTTCAGTTAGAACAGAACTATACATGTTTCAATTAGAACAGAACTATCCATGTTTCCATTAGAACATAACTAACCATGTTTCAGATGGAACAGAGCTATTTATGTTTCAGTTAGAACAGAACTAACCATGTTACAGTTAGAACATAACTAACCATGTTTCAGATGGAACAGAGCTATTTATGCTTCAGTTAGAACTGAACTATCCATGTTTCAGTTAGAACATAACTAACCCTGTTTTAGTTAGAACAGAACTCTACTGGTTTCAGCATCAGCCAGTTTGTCCTGACAGAGAGGACTATTGTGAGAGTCGAGAGGAAAGAAAAGAAAGATCCAATAAAACACAATTATATTCTCTTTAAATGCTTCCATTTGAGACTTAAATGGGGGATGATTATAATAAATAGTAGTAATCATTGACTAGTCTATTTAAAGAGGCAGGACTGGTTAGTGTCTCACCACACACCCTGTCCTGTGAAGGGGGTGCCCTGCCCTGCGCCCAGAGCCCTACGCCCCACACCCTGCGCCCCGAGCCCCGCGACCTGTGTGACTCTGACACTAAACACACTCCAGAGCTCTCGGATTAAGTCCGTCTGAGAACAAATGGCCTTTCTTTTCTCCTCCGTCCACACTCTGTCCATCTACCAATTAAAGGAAGCTATTCATTGTCTATGGTCTAGGCTTAACATGATACAGTGGTCATGACACACTAAACCATTCTGCTCTGGGGACATGCCAACCATGTCCTGAAATGTAAGCATGAAAGTACTATGGTTGCAAAATTCCCATGTTTTCTAGAAATACTGGTTGGAGGATGCTGGATTTCCTGCTTAGTCGCTTGTGATTTTCCAACTTGGATTTCAGGAAAAACTTAGAATTTTGGAAAAGTTACCAGAATTTTGCAACCCTAGGAAGTACTGCATGATGGTCTCTCTTTATAAACAAATAATCTACCAAACCATTATCCTTCTGAAACCTCTCATATCACACAGTGCAGTATTATACAGATTTTTTAAAAACATTCAGTACAGAAACATTCAACAACGGCATTCAAACTTCTCCCAAAACAGGCAGCGTAGTTGACGGATCCCTACTGATAGACAGGTTTCAACCGGTCAGGCATAAAAAACATTCAGCCATCTAATTGACTAAAAAAGGATGAAAACAAAACAATGTCTGTCAATCAGTGTACTATATTACTAACGGTCTTTGATCACCATGGTGACACATTCCTCTACATCAACAGACAGACACAGCTAAATAAAACTGCACATCAACATGAGGCAACAGGAAACCATATGGCCATGGTGTATCAAGTTTAATTCTTCAAAGTAAACTGTAAATTCAGGAAAAAAGACTAACAATACATCAGAAATAAGATAATTTGTGTAAAGAATGCATATTAACACAGAAAGAGTAAGACTACCATCAATACCCGTCAGTAACAGTCAATGACAGTCAGTAAGAATGAGACTAGTCAGTAAAAGTGAGACTAGTCAGTATCAGTGAGATTACAGTCAGTAACAGTCAGTTACAGTCAGTATCAGTCAGACTAGTCAGTAACAATCAGTAACAGTCAGACCAGTCAGTAAAGGTCAGTAACAGTCAAACTAGTCAGTAACAGTGAGACTGCAGTCAGTAAGTGTGAGATTACAATCAGTAACAGTCAGAATACAGTCAGTAACAGTCAGACTATGCTCAGACTACAGTCAGACTACAGTCAGTAACAGTGAGATTACAGTCAGTAACAGTGAGATTACAGTCAGCAACAGTTACACTACAGTCTACAGCAGAGTTTTAGTACGTCTAAACCCCTCCCTGCCAGCGCTTTGGACCATTCATCTTTCATCAGAGGTGGGGCTCACCTCCCAGCTCTCTCTTCTCTCTCTCTGCTCCCCTATAACCTGTACTGTAGGTCAACAACGAATAAAAGCGGAGAGAAAGAGGAGCACTAAAATAAAGGAACTTTTTTAACGTCCCCAGAACAAATATGTTGTGTTCCCCTCTTGAATAAACATAGCTACAGAGGACAGACATAACCAAGGCTGTGTTAGGGTTCCTGCTGCATTCATCTTCTAAATTAAACACCATGTCCAGCAGGATCATATTCACTGGTCCTCCATATACAATGGGGGCCAAAAGTTTGGAATATTACTCATTCAAGGGTTTTTCTTTATTTGCACTATTTTTTACATTGTAGAATAAAAGTGAATACATCAAAACTATAACATAACACATATGGAATCATGTAGTAACCCAAAATATATTTTATTCTTCAAATAGCTACCGTTTGCCTTGATGACAGCTTTGCACACTCTTGGCATTCTCTCAACCAGCTTCACCTGGAATAATTTTCCATCAGCCTTGAAGGTGTTCCCACATATGCTGAGCACTTGTTGGCTGCTTTTCCTTCACTGCGGTCCGACTCATCCTAAACCATCTAAATTTGGTTGAGGTTGGAACCAAAAATCTCAAATTTGGATTCCAGACCAAAGGACATATTTCCACCGGTCTAATGTCCATTGCTCATGTTTCTTGGCCCAAGCAAGTCTCTTCTTCTTATCGGTGTCCTTTAGTAGTGGTTTCTTTGCAGCAATTCGACCATGAAGGCCTGATTCATACAGCCTCCTCTGAACAGTTGATGTTGAGATGTGTCTGTTACTTGAACTCTGAAGCATTTATTTGTGCTGCAATCTGAGGCTGGTAACTCTAATGAACTTATACTCTGCAGCAGAGGTATTTCTGGGTCTTCCATTCCTGTGGCAGTCCTCATGAAGCTGGTTGAGAGAATGCCATGAGTGTGCAAAGCTGTCATCAAGGTTTGGTGGATACTTTGAAGTGTTTAACACTTCTTTGGTTACTACTTGATTCCATATGTGTTATGTCATAGTTTTGATGTCTTCACTTTTATTCTACAATATAAAAAATAGTGCAAATAAAGAAAAACCCTTCAATTAGTAATATTTCAAACTTTCGGCCCCCAGTGTACCTTCACACAGGACCCAGATAACTTGAGCTACACCCCCTGCTATTAGAATTAATAACCCGGCGAGGCGAGACAGCGGAGTGCTTAGCCAGGCAGCCAGTGACTGACTAACTTATTATTATTATTATACACAGGCAGAGTGTTGCCATTCATCAGAGACAGATGAATCTCTCTGTTAGTCAAGGGAAACGCACGTTCCACTCCCCTCACCAAGGATCAATATATGCCACCGCTCTCTCTGAAAAAGTAATTATATAGGAGCAATGTTGCAATGTTGCAATGTTGACAATCGATAGCTCAGTCAGGTTGGGTTAAGTTTCTTTGGGAGGGGGGGTTAGTCAGCTACTGATGTTGACAGTGACACCTTGGAACAAAGGACATCCAGTCTGTCTGTCTGTATCCTTCCACCTGCTCTACATCCTGTTAAGACGGCCATGTTGGAATGCCTGGGTTGCGTCTGAAATAGTGTAATATTTTTTTTTACCATGGTCCATAGTGCTCTGGTCAAAGGTAATGCACTATATAGGGAACAGGGTGCCATTTGGGACACAGAGAGTGGTGGACAGGGGAGGCATTTAGTGTCAATGGAGATGCAGCCTACTCACTCTGCAACGCAACCCAGTATGCATCAAACTTGAATAAATGCATGTTATAAAATCAAATGTGATAAAAACAAAGCCAATATATTATAGTATTACTATAAGAGAAAACAGAGTAGAAATGATATTGACATACACAGCAGTAAATAAGAGGATAAATGCAAAATTGCCTTGTGTTAAAGGATGGTTAGTATCATAGTTTAAGACTGGTAGTTAAAGACACTGTGTATTATTCCAGAATTAATTCATCAGCCTTGCTTTGACGTCTCCTTTCTCTTGACAATGCTGAACTTTATAATTCAGTGACGGGGTCAGGGGGTCACAGCAGAGAGAGGAGGGGCCAGAGAAAATCACTCTCTCACTGGAGAAAATTCTAACATCTAATTTTCAACTTGATTCATCAGTGTGAAGCTCAAACTGAATGGGTGCCGTGATGGGAGGAGGGGGAGAGAAGGAATAGAAGAGGAAGAGGGAAAGAGGGGTGAGGAGGGAGGGGTGAGGAAGGAGGAGGGGAGCTGTCTCAGAGCTGTATCAAAGGCTTCTCGTTGTGATTTAGCACAGCAGATCAATACAACCCTATACTGTTCCAATTTGAACACTATTGATTTTATGATGTCGACTCAATACAGAGCACATTCATCATCACGCAAGCAGAAATTATGATCCAACAGCCTACTGGGCTGATCACACTGCCTTAACACAGGCCTACCACATCCTGAACTGATCACACTGCCTTAACTCTGCCCTACCACCTCCTGGGCTGATCACACAGCCTTGTTTAACATAGCCCTTCCACCTCCTGGGATGATCACACTGCCTTATTTAACACTTGGGCTCCCAAGTGGCGCAGTGGTCCAAGACACTGAATCTCAGTGCTAGAGGCATCACTACAGACAACCTGGTTCGAATCCAGAATGTATCACAACCGGTCGTGATTGGGAGTCCCATTGGGTGGCGCACAGCATCGTCTGAGTTTGGCCGGTGTAGGCCGTCATTGTAAATAAGAATTTGTTCTTAACTGACTTGCCTAGTTAAATAAAGGTTAAATAAAAAATAAATGGGCTGATCACGCTGCCTTGTTTAACACAGCCCTACCACCTCCTGGGCTGATCACGCTGCCTTGTTTAACTAAGCCCTACCACCTACTGGGCTCATCTCGTTAATTCTTATAATAGGTCATATGATCGCAGAGAGATTTTTATATGTATCCCAAATGGCATCCTATTCACTATGTAGTGCACTAATTTAGACCAAAGCCAAATGGGCCCTGGTCAAAAATTATTAAAATATTTTTAAATGTAACCTTTATTTAACTATGCAAGTCAGTTAAGAACAAATTCTTATTTACAATAACGGCCTACACCGGCAACGCTGGGCCAATTGTGCGCCTCCCAACAAAGGCCGGTTGTGATTTTATTTTTATATTATTTAACTAGGCAAGTCAGTTAAGAACAAATTCTTATTTTACAATGACATCCTACTGGGGAACAAGGGGTTAAATGCCTTGTTCAGGGGCAGAATTACATATTTTGACCTTGTAAGTTCAGGGAATTGATGTAGCAACCTTTCAGTTACAGGCCCAACACTCTAACCACTGAGCTAACTGCCACCCCAGATACAGTCTGGTAGTGCAATATATAAAGAATAGGGTACCATTTGGGACACACTCATTGGCTTTCCGTTCGTGTGCAGTGTCTCCGTGTAACACAGAGTTACGATATTAATGGTGTCTGAACACTACTAATTCAAAATACAATAGTTCTGTAAAAACTTTCAACAAAATGTGCACTATAGTCATCAGCAGTAGTTTCACCTGGGTGAGAATATTAAATATATAATTCTGTTGATAAAACGTTCCACACAGATTATCAATATCCTCTGGCTAGTCTCCAGGCAGAACTTAAGGTTAAAGGAAAAACTATTTATGTGCAGGCAAACATTCACGCACGCACGCACGCACGCACGCACACACACACACACACACACACACACACACACACACAGACACACACACACACACACACACACACACACAAACACACACACAAACACAAACAAACACAACCACGCACACACACACACACACACACACACACACACACACACACACACACACACACACACACACACACACAAACACAAACAAACACAACCACGCGCACACACACACACACACACTCTTTCAACCAGCATCACAAATAACAGACAGCCCCTTCAGAATGCTGGAGGGTTTTCTATTTTACAAGAGCAGCATCAAGGGGAAAGTTAATGTAGCATTGAATAAGGCTGAGCCGCTACACTGCCCTGAGCCCATGAACATATTGATTCATTTTTCTTCTCTAGCAGGTCACCCTTAAATGGGAATTTGTTGGAAGTTTTGCAATATAATTTACAATGCTCCCCCGCTCAGCAACATTTTGTTCCAATACTAATGCTATCCCCATAGAGAAATTCTATAAATATTTGAATACGTAAATCTACAGTAGCAGCCTGCAATTCAATCTTATATGTTTTGCCAAGGTTACTTGTTTTATGAATATCTCTATCAGAACTGCATGGCAATATAATCAAACATACTGTGTATGCGCAAATATATACACAATGCTCAAACATCTGGTAAGTGGGTGAAGTAGGGCATTTAGTTGCATGAACTACTGTAGGTAAGGATCTATATTATTATAATACAATACAATTCCAACTGTAATTCAATCTGTACTATAGTTTGCATCCAAACGGCACTCTATTCCCTATTCTGGTCACCTACTCTCGTCAAAGTAGTCTACTGTGATGGTCTGGTTGAGGCTTGGCCTCAGACTCCCACTAGAGGGGGTAGGAGAGCCACAATCAGGCCATCACATTAGTATTAGGGGAAGTCATGATCCCCAATCAGAGACAGCTGTCTAGGGTTGTCTCTGATTGGGGATAGTATTTTGGCACCTCTCTCATCCACCTGTGTGTGGATCATTGTTCCTGCTTGTCTGCGTCGTTGTGGCAGAGAGCAAGTAAGTCACTGTGTTTTTGTTTGCTAGTTAGTTTTATTTGTATGCCTTGTGAGAATACCTCATCAAATAAAAAGGATGACACTTCACCAGCGCTCCGTTTACCGTCCCTTAACTCCAAACCATGACAGAATGATCCACCACCCTCGGACGCAAAGGAGTTTGACGTTGGGAGATATCCTCCTCGGTATGGGGAAAATTACCGAGGAGGAATACTCCCATTATCGTGCAGTGGAGGAGGGCTGGTGTCCGGAGCAGAGGCGCCGAAGACGGGGGAAACGTCACCGGGCTATAGCGAAGGACCAGCCTGGAGCCCAGAAAAACCCCCAAACTGATTTTGGGGGTGGGGCTATGGGGGTGGTCGGGGATCGAGGGAGAAGAGCCCCGACCACTGCACTCGTGGGGGTTCCAGGAGGAACCTCTACAGCCGTGGGAGCAGGAGTACAGAAAGGAGTCGGAGGAAGAGGACGACGATGTGCTTCTGTTCCCTCACTCGTGGGGGTTCCCGGAGGAACCCTCACAGGATGGGGATTGGCGGTGGAGTAGGGACGACAGGTACAGTCGTGCTCCAGCGCCAGTTCTCAGTCCGGTGCCTCCAGCGCCGGTCCAGAGTCGGAGACGGAGGAGACCGACTCAGCGCACCACACCATCAGTGCGCAACAACAGCCTGGTACGGCCCGCGCCTGCTCCGCGCACCAGCCCAATGGTGCGTGTCCCCAGCCCGGTGCGACCCGTGCCAGCTCAACGCACCAACCCAACGGTGCGTTTCCCCAGCCAGGTACAGCCCGCTCCAGCTACTCGCACCAGACCAGTGGTGCGTTTCCCCAGCCCGGTACGGCCCTTGCCTCCTACTCGCACCAGACCAGTGGTGCATTCCCCCAGCCCGGTACGGCCCGTGCCTGCAACTCGCACCAGACCAATGGTGCGTTCCCCCAGTCCGGTACGGCCCGTGCCTGCGCCTCGCACCAGACCAGTGGTGCGTTCCCCCAGTCCAGTACGCCCCGTGCCTGCTCCTCGCACGGAGCCTCCAGCGAGGGTCGACAGCACGGAGTCTCCAACGACGATCGACAGCGCAGAGCCTCCAGCGATGATCGACAGCGCAGAGCCTCCAGCGACGATCGACAGCGCAGAGCCTCCAGCGACGATCGACAGCGCAGAGCCTCCAGCGACGATCGACAGCGCAGAGCCTCCAGCGAAGTCCGACAGCCCAGAGCCTCCAACGACGGCCGACAGCGCAGAGCCTCCAGAGACGGTCGACAGCGCAGAGCCTCCAGAGACGGTCGACAGTGCAGAGCCTCCAGCCACGATCGACAGCGCCGAGCCTCCAGCGACGATTGACAGCGCCGAGCCTCCAGCGACAATTGACAGCGCAGAGCCTCCAGCGACGGTCGACAGCGCAGAGCCTCCAGAGACGGTCGACAGCGCAGAGCCTCCAGCAACGATCGACAGCGCCGAGCCTCCAGCGACGATTGACAGCGCCGAGCCTCCAGCGACAATCGACAGCGCAGAGCCTCCAGCGCCGATCGTCAGTGCAGAGCCTCCAGCGAAGTCCGACAGCCCAGAGCCCCAACAGCTCTGTGGTTGGTAACCATCTCTGAGTCGGTGCCCAGGGTGGGCACGACGTTCCGCCCCGCTGTGGAGCAGGAGCGCTTTAGCGTGCCGGAGCCCAGCCTGGGGCCGGTAGCCAGCCCAGTCACATGGTGGGAGAAATTAGCTGCGCTGGTGCCCAGTCTGGGCACAGAATTCTATAACGCTGGGGAGGCGAAGCTCTTTAGAGTGCCAGTGCCCAGACCGGGGCCGGGAACCAGCATCGCCATGTGGCTGGGAGCATCAGCAGGGTTGGGTCCCAGGCCAGGAAGGGCGGTCAGAACCACTCCTGTGCTGGAGCAGTCTGCTCCACCGGTGCCCAGTCTGGGGCCGACGGCCAGCCCAACCACAGGGCTGGAAACCATCTCTGCGTCGGTGCCCAGGGTGGGCACGACGTTCAGTCCCGCTGTGGAGCAGGAGCTCCATAGCGTGTCGGTGCCCAGTCTGGGGCCGACAGCCAGCCCAACTTCAGGGCTGGAAACCACCTCTGCGTCGGTGCCCAGGCTGGGCACGGCGTTCAGTCCTGCTCCAGGCATCAGGCCGGAAGTCTGCTCTGCTCCAGTGAGGGAGCAGTCTGCTCCACCGGTGCCCAGTCCAGGACCGGAAATCTACTCCACCCCCATGCCTGAGCAGTCCGCTCCACTGGACGTCAGCCCCTCTCCAGGGTCGAGGGCTCCCACACCAGGGTCCATACAGGACTTGGTACATCGTGGGAGTACTGAGGGGGGAATCAACGCGCCGGGTTCCGGACCGGACCGGGCGTGCAACAGGGAGAAAGGAAGAGAACAGTGCACATTGCCTGCGTCACGCCCGATGCCGGAACCGGAGCCCCCACCAGCAACCACCTCAGTACCCCGCCATTTCCCCCCCTGGTTTAGTGTATTTTTTTGGAGAGGGGGAGATCAAGTGCGGTCGGGAGCCCGCACCTTGGAGGGGGGAGTACTGTGATGGTCTGGTTGAGGCTTGGCCTCAGACTCCCACTAGGGGAGTATTTGGGGATAGTATTTTGGCACCTCTCTCATCCACCTGTGTGTGGATCATTGTTCCTGCTTGTCTGCGTCGTTGTGGCAGAGAGCAAGTAAGTCACTGTGTTTTTGTTTGCTAGTTAGTTTTTGCACTCTCTTGTTTTATTTGTATGCCTTGTGAGAAGACCTCATCAAATAAAAAGGATGACACTTCACCAGCGCTCCGTTTACCGTCCCTTAACTCCAAACCGTGACACTACTATGTAAGATATAGCTTCATGGGTATTTAGGGCTCTGGTCAAAAGTAATGCGGGATGATGCATGTCTAAATCACTAAATCTATAGGCCACACAACCCATGGAGAGTACCAGCAGTCATTAAAACACTCCTCAAATGAATCAATCAATTGAATTCTCCTTACAAACTAAATTAAGGTTTATTGTATTTTTTCAACAAACATCC
Organism: Thymallus thymallus; assembly: GCA_023634145.1. Taxonomy (NCBI): domain Eukaryota; kingdom Metazoa; phylum Chordata; class Actinopteri; order Salmoniformes; family Salmonidae; genus Thymallus; species Thymallus thymallus. The sequence goes on from CM042378.1 coordinate 16,357,320, forward strand.
GACAACACAGCAGAACTGTTAAAGCACTCAAAATATGATCCAGATGTGTTTTCTATCAATGTGAATAAACAACATCCCATTAATGAACATAGTTAACCATCTGCATGTAGTGAACATATTTAACCATGTGTATTGCGTTTTCAAAATCTAATTAAGAAAGCCAAGCTACTGTTAAATCTAATAAAGAAAGCCAAGCTAAAGCCAAGCTACTAGTCAATTACTGAAAGTGTTCTTTCTGTAAGACTTCGCCAGGTTGCCATTGTGGTCGTTGTAAATACAGACTTTGTTCCTAACAAACTTGCCTTATATAAAGCCATTTTTTTAAGGAGCTTCCTAACAGATCATTGCCAATGTCATCCCAATGAACATGCATGTCCTGTGTTGTCGTGACATTAACAGGGGGAAACAAAGAAAGAATAGTAGTAGGGGTCTAAGCACAAAACCTTGAGGAACACCTAATTCAACTTTGGAGCCGTTAGAGGATTTTCTACCTAGTTGGACAAACGGATACTGCTCAGATTAGCATCCATAGCATCACTATTCAGCAATGGCCCACTTCAACCATTGAGTGTGTGTGTGTGTGTGTGTGTATGTGTGGTGGGAAGCAGAGCTAAGGCTCCAAGGATCTGTAGTTTTCAAGGCCCAGGGGAGTGGGGTGGAGGGAATGACTCCGACCACCAACCACCACCAGCTGTGTGACTGAGAGGTTTGCTGAGAGACTCGACAACACTCCACACACACCTTCTAGTATGCACACACACCTCTCACACACACACATACACATACACACATACAATTCCCACCCCAACCCGAGTCTGTTTGACCAGTGGTCGGTCCCGAGGGGGGTTCAGTCTCTTTGACTATTATTGAGTTAGTTGACCTGGTCCCTGATCCTGATGGATGCTGGGTAAATGACATTAGCTCGTGGTCCTTCCTTCATTCCCAGCACTGCAATCTGTGCCTCCCAGCCAGGTAATTGTACAGTACAGCTAATACTGGGAGTTCTGTTATCCAACCTGGCCTTGGCTTTTGGGCCAGCCCAGCTCCAGGTAGCCAGAGCCCTAAACCTTTCACCAGACCCAGTCCCAGTCTGTACTTCTGTGCCAGGCTGCCAGGCTGCCCCAGGCAGGATGAGGATGTAAAGTATATACCCCAGCCACCACTCTAACCCTACAGCCCAGCCCTATACCCAATCCCTGGCAAGGCCTATCCTTCAGCCCCAGCTTTATACCTCAGCCCTAGGTCTTACCTCTGTGCCAGGCTGCCCCAGGCTCCATGCTTATTGGTGAGGATGTTGAGGATCTTCTGCTTGAGCTGGTTGGCAGTCACATGGTCTCTGTGCTTGGCAGCGCTGATCAGGTGATCACACATCTTCTCCTCCTCCCTCCGATCAGCAGCGTACTGGGCACAGTTGGACTGATGGAGGGAACACAAGGGGGCATTTTATTATAAACATATCCATGCTAATGCCATGCTAACATAATACTAAGATCATGCTAGGCGTTAACATTATGCTAACACCCTGCTAGCATAATGCTAACACCATGCTAGCATAATGCTAACACCATGCTAGCATAATGCTAACACCATGCTAGGCATTAACATTATGCTAACACCCCGCTAACATAATGCTAACACCATGCTAGGTGTTAACATTATGTTAAAACCGGACAGGATCCATCACTAGGATTTTATATTACTTGCACATTGATTGTGTGTACTTTTAATGTAAGGTGTCCTTGAGTGTCTTGGAAGGCATCTGTAAAATATAACTGTCTGTCTGCTGTTAGCATGATGTTAGCATGGCTATGTTATGTTTGTATTAATATGTCCTTGTGTTTCCTCCGTTGCAATACTGCAAAATTAGATACTACATTCAAACATGTAAATGTCTGGGTGTCCTGCTAGGAAGCTACGCTAAGCATGTGTTGAGGGAGAAGAAATGAAAACCAGTTAATAGATCCACAGAGGATATTATGGTGTGTGTGTGTGTGTGTTTGTGTGCGTGCACGTGTGAGTAGATATTATAGCCTGTGCTGTCAAGGTTAACAGAGCCAATCTCTGCTCCACTACATCAGCAGGGGACATGTTAGTGAAGAGTGATTTAAACACCGTCGCCGTCAGCTAATGTCTTTTGTTTCACATGGAGAAAAAGAGGGGAATTTGTCCGTTAGAAGGCTTTAATGTCATCTGTTTCCATAGGGATCATAATAAACAATTTGTCCCTATATAAAACAAAATTGTGACTGTGGATGAAGGGCAGATTGGATAACAAAGAGAAGTAGCCTGTACTGTAGCCTACATGTATAAATTATCATCAAACAGTGTGACATAAATAGATTGAAACCCAGTGTGTGTGTGTGTTGATGCGTGATGTTGAAGTGCAGTCAATGCCTGCGTACCAAATGGCACTCTATTGCCTTTAGAGTACACTACTTTTAACCAGGGCCAATATGGCTCTGGTAAAAAAAAGTAGTGCACGATATAGGGAATAGGCTGACATTTGGGACTCACCCAGTGATCTCCTGCAGGCAGCGTAGAAGCATCTAAATGTAATCTAGATTCAAGAGGAGCCGATCAGGATCTGACTTCATCTTCTCCTCACTAAAATAAGATTGTCTTGCTGCGTCGCCCCGGGGCTGCTCCTTCCTGCTCATATACTAAATCTAATTTGCTAACAGAAGCTGGAAGTTAATTGAATTTCCGGCCCTATATTTGAATTGTGTCAGATATTATACCTCAACATATTCTTCAAATGGCAGATAACTCAATCTCTGCTTGTCATCTCATGTTACCATGTGATGCTGTGACAAATATCAAACCTTATTTATCACTTTACAGGATATGAGGCTGCTGCCCTGACACCAAAACTAATGTAAAAATGTCTATCTGTCTGGAGATGGAGGGCAGAGGGAGGGAGGAGTTTTGAGGGGTAATAATGTAGAGACAGGGCTGGATGAAAAGTGTAGACTGTCTAGAGTTGTCAGACAGAAGGGATGAGACCCATGTTAAACGTAGAGCACTATACAGGGAACAGGGTGCCATTTGAGACGCAGCCTCCCTCGCTACAGGTGACATTGCATATCTATCCTTCTCCTCCAGTTTATCTAGCAGGTCAAGGAGCCTCTAGCAGAGGACTACAGGATATCTAACAGCTGCTTGAGGAGTTAAGAAACCCATCACTCCTCACATGTACAAGCTACTAACAGAGATGGCAGAAGGGTTTGTGTGTGTGTTTGTGTGTATGCGTGTGCATGTTTGTGTACTTGGGTAAGACACTTCCTATATGACTAGCAACAGTGTCATCCCTCTCCTCAACCTTTCTTGATGATAATCAATTAAAGTAAGAAAGAGAGAGAGAGAGAGAGAAAGAGAGAGAGAGAGAGAGAACAGCTCTACCTGCTGTCTAAAAGAGGCATGACATTCCTTTGAACAGAGCACCTCCCTGAGCTCAGAACGTTGCTCCTCTCTCCTCTCCATTACCATATGGTCCTAAACCCTTCTCAGGCTCCCTTCCATTTAATAAAGGCTTAACTAGACACAGAAAGTGGCATTACTAAAGACTTCTGCACCCATATAGCACCCTATTCCCTATATGGTGCACTACTTTTGGCCAGAGCCTATAGGGTGCCATTTGGCATGCAGATACTGTCTAATTACTGCAGATGACCTATAATTCCTACAGAAATCAATAATGAGAGTGTTCTGATGCTTTGTAGTGAGAACAGGTAGTGCGTTTGATATGTGGGGTAAGTACAGTTTCTGGAGTAGACTCATTACACTCTTGGATGGGATTAAAGTTAATAAAACCATATATGAATATAGCTGGCATATCATTTAGTCTGCTTATTAATATAGTTAGCAGGCTGGTTATTATAATCCCTTAGAGTGGCCTAATGGTAAGGCCATAATGCTCCTGGAGAGACACAGGGACTACAGTAGTACTGATCTGCTGCTAATCCAGCACTATTCTCTCAGGGCACTATTCTCTCACCCTATTCCCTACATAGTAGTGCACTATGTAGGGAATAGGGTGCCATTTGGAATGCACATCTGAACTCAGTCACTCCAGAGCAAGGACTGGCAAGGCTACTGTAGTCAGTTGACTAGGTCAGATAAGGTACTGTACCTCAAACTCAGCATGTTTATGGACGTCTTCTGCTCTTTGTCTGTTGAGGATGAACTCTGCCTCGTTGGCAACACGCACAATGTGGTCCTTCATAGCATGACACAGCAATCTGTAACAGACAGACAGAAAGACAGAATACTAGTCAGTCAGTCAACACAATGATGTGATCCTTCATAGCATGACACAGCAACCTGGAACACACAGACAGACAGACCCCCCCCCCTCTATTTACCCTCCAACCTCATCTCCATCTCCCTGACGTCTCTGGCCCTGATCGCCTCCTCTCCTCCCATGGCTGAATGACTCCTCAGCCTCCCTGGTGTACACTCTCCCTGCTTCTGCCCAAGCTTCAATCTTTTTAATAATTGAAAACAGCCAGGCTGCTATGTGGAGATTATATGCCATTTTCCACACAATTGGGTCTGCTTTGTTTTAATTACAGAGCTTCTGATACCCTCTTTCTGCATCACAAATGGCAACCTATTTCCATTACAGAGTCCTGTTGCTTCACAAGGTATCTCTTGCTGAAAATACACAATCTGTGATTGATATTTAGTATTCAGCAGTCATGCCTTATTTACTTTGAACAAACTAAAATAGCGATTCTGTCAGACAGAATAGGCAGCAGCTGATGATGACTTGGAATGAAATAATAAAGTCATCAAATAAAACAAATGTAATATACACAACAACAGACATATTTTATTAAAGTAAAGTAATGTGAATAAATTATGCTTAAGTGATAAGGAGTCACTACCATCATGGGACTTTTCTTAATTGTTTATGGTGTGTTACAGCATTCAAACCACATAATGCATTTCATGTATTTTCAAAAACGGTGATAATTGTTTAATAATCTAACCGAAACCGAACCGACCTCAGAAATCACTAATCGCTCAGCACTATCCACTACATAGGTAATAGAGTGCCATTTGGGATGCAGATCAGGTGTCCACAGTACTGAGGTAGTGTAGGAGAAATGAGCACCCTGGACAGCACCTCGTGACAGAGCGGTAGAGTGATAGAGTAGCCGTGCAGCAGAGTAGCAGAATGGCCAGGCCCCGAATGAGTAAGGCTCTTTATCCAGGCCCGACAGGGGGCCATGGCAGGTGCCAGGGAGGGCTAAGACTGGGCTGGGTTGGGCAAAGTGAGGCTGCACTGTGGTATAGGGCTGAGGCTGGGCAGTTTGGATGTAAGAGGGTTTCACAGATGGGTCACCAGATGGACTTGGGGGCTGATCTATTCTAGAACACCCTGCCACACTGAGCCTGCAACACTCACAGAGAGGGGGTGGAGAATATCACTCTGTCACACCAATATTATTTACCTTAACCCCTACAGAGCACAAAAAGTCTAACATGCTACAGTACAGCACCCCACGCTCTAGGGGCCTGCAGCTTACTGCTAATCTATTGCTGCCACTGGACCTAACAACCTACTCAGAGATGGTGTGCGTGTGTGCGTGTGTGATTGTGTGTGTGTGTGTGTGTGTGTGTGTGTGTGTGTGTGTGTGTGTGTGTGTGTGTGTGTGTGTGTGTGTTGTTTGTGTGTGATTGTGTGTGTGTGTGTGTGTGATTGTGTGTGTGTGTGTGTGATTGTGTGTGTGTGTGTGTGTGTGTGTGTGTGTGTGTGTTTGTGTGTGGTTTGTGGCCGTGTGGCCGTGTTTAACTATATTTGTGGAGACCAGACGTCCCCACAAGAATACTAAACAAATAGAAAAATTACCAACTGGGGACATTTTTGTTTGTCCCCACAAGGTTAGCTGTACAAGATTGTGTGTGTGTGTGAACTGGAAATCCACAAAAGTCCCCACAAGGATAGTAAAATAAGGAAAATGATCCCTCGTGGGAACATTTCCCAAGACAAAGACTAATTTGAACTTAGGTTCAGGGTTAGGGAAAATAGGATTTTGAATGGAAATACATTTTAGGTTCCCACAAGGATAGTAAAAGATATGGTGTGTGTGTGTGTGCTTGCGAGTGTTTGTGTGAATTTGATACATGCCTTCCCTCGTTGATGAGCTCGATGAAGGCGAGGCCGGCATTCTTCTGGATCGAGTTCTGCCACTCCTGAGACAGAAGGAGGATGAGGAGGAGGAGGAGGAGGAGGAGGAGGAGGAGAGGAAGATAGAAAGAGGAGTGGAGAAGAGGAACGTTGGATAGTTAGTTCCTTATTCTGGCTCTGTGGCTGTATGTCGCAAACAAAGCCTTCCACAAGGTTGAGTGGGGTTACCTTTTCAAGACGCTGGAGAGATTCAGCTTTTTGCAAAAACCTTTTGACTTGGATTAGAATACTATATTATTCTCTGATAGCTTGTGTGTGTATTAACAACACCTACTTCAAATACTTACCCCTCTGCCACAGCATGAGACAGGGCTGTCTGCTCTCGCCTGTGCTATTCAAACTCAGTCTGTAAATAGTTCAAGACGTAAAAAACCAGAGCTCATTACATTCTAATCAGCGTTACTAGGCGATGCTTATAAAATCATATCAATGGGCTAATTTTCAATCAAAATAATAGAGGCAATAAAGTAACAATAATGTAGTAATAAAAAAACAATTATGTCCCTATTACTTTCCCTCGAAAGCTTCACAAATCAGAAAAACATTTCCAAAACAAAAAATAACTGGACAATAAAACCAGCCCCTTTAATGCAACAAAAAGCTATATAGTCTCTGAGAAACACATGGATCTCTCTGCAAGGCCAGTATCCGTTGCAATTCAAATGGCCATCGCACATTCGATAGCTTCTAATTCAAGTAACGAAACAAAGAAGGCATTAAGGTCATTGAATCCTTTCAAAGAGAAGCGCTGGCTATAAAAATCTGAATCCCTGCCCTGCATGTGTGAGCGTGCCTGCTCTCTTTGGATGTGTCCCAAATGGCATCATATGCACTACTTTTAAATAGAGCCCTATGAGACCTAGTCAAAAGTAGTGCACTAAATAGAGAATAGGGTGGCATTCGGGACGAGACCTTCCTCTGTGAACAGATCGGTAAACACAGGAGAGATGTAATCGGTGATGAAACTGTATCCTCAGCCTTAAATACAGCCATTTCCTCCATCCGCACACTGACAGATGACTGAGGAGAGGAGAGCCATCTACTGCAGTGTGGAGCCTACAGCGGCTGCAGCCCCCGGGGCCACGGCACACCCCACCCTCTCCCCATCACCATCACTACCCAGTCTGGGAATGATTAAAAAGCCATTTGGGAGCAGAGGAGAGGAGGAGCGGAAGAGAGGAGAGGGCCTTGCACTGTAGGAACCTGGGCTCTCTGCTCACTCACTGAGGAGCAAATGGAAGGGAAACAGAGGAGGACGCAGTTCAAAACAGAAAGAGAAAAAAGAGAAGGAATATAAAAGGGAAATGGTTCAGGTATAAAACCAACTGAAGCTCACACATAGAAGAGGCTAACAAATGAGATTCTGCATCTCAGAAATTGTAATAAAATCCCTGTAGTTCCACACCGGCCTTTTGGAACAGAGGGTGAGGCTCTTTAGTTATTTGTAGCAGATGAGTAAGACTGGAAAACAACCATATTGTTTGCGATGTAAAATTCAAAAGGATTAAAAGTTGCGAATGCAGATTGCAATTGGCTAAATAGTGTATTATAGCATGTTAGGGCCATAGTTTCTGTAGTGTGTGACAAACTGGACCAGGCTAGAGAACACAGTTCCAACTCACATTACGTTAAGTGAGAGATACGATGCAGATATGCTGGGCATCTGGTCTCCACATGGGGTCTCTCTCTCTCTCTCTCTCTCTCTCTCTCTCTCTCTCTCTCCTCTCTCTCTCTCTCTCTCTCTCTCTCTCTCTCTCTCTCCTCTCTCTCTCTCTCTCTCTCTCTCTCCTCTCTCTCTCTCTCTCTCTCTCTTCTCTCTCTCTCTCTCTCTCTCTCTCTCTCTCTCTCTCTCTCTCTCTCTCTCTCTCTCTCTCTCTCTCTCTCTCTCTCTCTCTCTCTCTCTCTCTCTCTCTCTCTCTCTCTCTCTCTCTCTCTCTCTCTCTCTCTCTCTCTCTCTCTCTCTCTCTCTCTCTCTCTCTCTCCCTTCCTCCTCCTCCTACTCCTCTCCCCCCCCCCCCCCCCCCCACCCCCCGCCAAAAATAGACTGTTAATGATTTGAACAGGGCTCATGTTCGGCCAGTCTTCTGAGGATCTGCTCGCACCGCATTCACGTGACAAAAATAAATACGGAAATCAAAGAAGATGTGTCTCATGCAGCGCCAGGAAAGTGACATCAGGTAGGAGAGGAAAAACTCTTGACCGATGGGATCTTCTATCTTGTCTAACTGAGTTACAGTACAGTAAACTCTCTGGTCACCGTTACAGTGGGATGGAGCTTCAGATGTTTTCTTCCCCTGCTGGTTCTTCTTCTGCGCAGCAGGGCTCCAAAGGGGCTTTGGGGAAAGCCCATTGTTGCCTGTTTGAAGGGAATTAGGCCTGACATGCTTCTCCAGGAGGAAGTAACATGATCCTTCATGTAGAGGCAGAGAAACAGAGCCCATAACCTCTGTCTATGGGCTGATCTGCTGAACCTCTGTCTATGGGCTGACCTGATTAACCTCTGTCTATGGGCTGACCTGATTAACCTCTGTCTATGGGCTGACCTGATTAACCTCTGTCTATGGGCTGACCTGATGAACCTCTGTCTATGGGCTGACCTGATGAACCTCTGTCTATGGGCTGACCTGATGAACCTCTGTCTATGGGCTGACCTGATGAACCTCTGTCTATGGGCTGACCTGATGAAGCTATGTCTATGGGCTGACCTGATGAACCTCTGTCTATGGGCTGACCTGATGAACCTCTGTCTATGGACTGACCTGATTAACCTCTGTCTATGGGCTGACCTGATGAACCTCTGTCTATGGGCTGACCTGATGAACCTCTGTCTATGGGCTGACCTGATGAACCTCTGTCTATGGACTGACCTGATTAATCTCTGTCTTTGGGCTGACCTGATGAACCTCTGTCTATGGGCTGACCTGCTGAACCTCTGGTTATGGGCTGACCTGTAACAGAACCCAGAATATTTAGCTATGGGCTGACCTGCAGCCAGGGGAGAGGGCACCTTGGAAGATTGTCTGGGAGTGTTTCACCTTGGAAGATTATCCTACTGTTTCAGGGTTACTGAATTTCATCGTTATAAATTGTTTGTTACACACAAGCCTCTTGTTCCTCTGCAGCCGTCCATACTCTCAAACGTCAGTAGGGGACAGGCAGACAGCAGTATTGTGGCGTCTCAATCCAGGCTGTAGTCTTTAATCTACTCTGCTCTCCACATCTGGAGGCTCTCTGTCAGTAAATCTCCCAGGCTCCACTGCAGATCCCACGTGTGTTTAAGTTGTTTGACCTTCTCATTCACCAGGCCGTCTGTGAAGAGATACACAGAGTCTGCTGCCCGACCAAGCCCCATATAGCCCCAGTCCCATACAGCCTTGTCCTAGCCCCATACAAACCCAGCCTCAGCCCCAGCCCCATACAGCCTTGTCCTAGCCCCATACAAACCCAGCCTCAGCCCCAGCCCCATACAGCCTTGTTCTAGCCCCATACAAACCCAGCCTCAGCCCCAGCCCCATACAGCCTTGTCCTAGCCCCATACAAACCCAGCGTCATCCCCAGCCCCATACAGCCTTGTTCTAGCCCCATAAAGCCTTGTCCCATACAGGAAGGTCACTACTGATAGAATCAGATCAGGATTAACAAGTTCCACTGTGCCCATCCCTGTCAGTGCTGCTGGATAAAGCTAGCTGTGGTTCCAACTCAGGCCAAGAAGATCCTCTTTCAGCGTCTCTGACGGGTCGATATCACAGGCTGGGTTTCATCCCAGGAGTCCCTAATGGTAGGAACTATTGGAGCCGCAGTAATACTATCTGTTTCAGGGGTGGGGGGAATAGTGGGGGTGGGTGACTCTGTGAGGGAGGGTATACGGCTCGTTGACACTCCCAGCCCTCAGTAAATCCAGGAGCTAGGAAGAGAAGGTAGACATTCCAGAGCCACAGTGCTAGGTTAGCCTCCAGAAAGACTGACAGACAGACAGCCAGAAGAGAGAGCAAGACGCAGGGAACATTCCCTCAGAAACTTCAAAAGAACAGCAGTAACAGCGTGATTCACTACTGCATGGCTCGGCGGTAGTGTGACTAGAGAGAGGAATGCTCCTTAATCTCAGCCCTCTAATAACAGATGCATGGGTATGTATGGGAGCTGACGGACTAACCGGCTCCATACTGCAGGATTGGCCGGCTGTGCCGCTGCAGAGACTCTGGGCCCCGGACACCGTTTCTCCTACTGCAGCCTCCATCCCTGCAGACTGGATACTCAGCGAGAGAGGCACTACCTAATGTCTTCCTTATGGACTGACTGACTGCCCCTGCAGACAGAAGGTATGTTTCCTATCTCCTGTTCTGTTCTAACTGCTACATTGGGATGGTGACCCTTTGAGACCAATGATTTATATATGCACTAGATGACAGATAGGGGGCGATGTCTTGGCACTCCCCCCCTATTGTAAAAATATTTAGGAAGCTATAGAAATGCATTTATTAATGTCTTAATTCGTTTTTTGCCACATTTATTCCATTTCAGACACCTTAATGCATACTTTTTAAAAATTATATTATTTGAGCTAAACATAAAAATGAAAAATAAATATTTTTTTAATCCTTAAAGTATATATTATTTTTATCACTAATGTTACTGTCCCCACTACAAGAAAAAAAAATACTTAAATATATGTAATTTTGTCCTTTAAACATGTAGAATTCCATTCATTCCTATGGAGGACTGCTGACTGCAAAACGTTTTTGCAAATAAATTAACTTTTTGTTCTGAATACAAAGCGTTATGTTTGGGGGAAATCCAACAAAACACATTACTGAGTACCACTCTTCATATTTCAAGCATGGTGGTAGCTATATCATGTAATGGGTATGCTTGTCATCGGCAAGGACTAGGGAGTTTTTTAGGATAAAAACAAACGGAATACAGCTATAAGCACAGGCAAAATCCTAGAGAATTTGCTATTCAACAGACACTGGGAGACAAATTCACCTTTTCACCAGGATGATAACCTAAAACATAAGTCCAAATCTACACTGGAGTTGCTTACCAAGATGGCATTGAATGTTCCTGAGTGGCCTATTTACAGTTTTGACTTAAATCAACTTGAAAATCTATGGCAAGACTTGAAAATGGCTGTCTAACAATGATGAAAAATCTACTTGATAGAGCTTGAAGAATTTTACAAAGAATAATGGGCAAATATTGCACAATCCAGGTGTGCAAAGGTCATGTTTTGACTTTGTCATTATGTGGTATTGTGTGTAGATGGGTGAGAAAAATAATCAATTTAATAAATTTTGAATTCAGGTTAGAACACAACAAAATGTGGTCAAGGGGTATATGAATACTTTCTGAAGACACTGGGCTTAACTAGAGGAGGTGATCAGTCCCACACAGCTTTACACGAGGTGGAGCTGGTCCACTATGAGGAAAGGGAGGAGATAAGGGGACAGGGAGGAGGTAAGGGGACATGGAGGAGATAAGGGGACAGGGAGGAGGTAAGGGGACAGGAGGAGGTAAGGGGACAGGGAGGAGGTAAGGGGACAGGAGGAGGTAAGGGGACAGGGTGGAGGTAAGGGGTCAGGGTGGGGATGAGAACTTATAATGGTCTGATCACAGAGGGGTTGTTCCACAAAAGTCATTTTGGGTATTGTAACATGCTAAATGTAATTTTTTTTTATTTCACCTAATTTTAACATTGTCATGAAGTGCACATGTTCAATTTAATGAAAAAAATGTTTTCCATCTCAGTAAGTGCCTATTGAGTGCCAAATAAAGTAACAGGGTTGACCTTAACAGGGTTGGCGATTTCATCTTAAATCAGCCATAGGGTTAAAATCTTTTGAGTGCACAGAGGGAATTTGGGCACTTTAGCGAGTCTTTACTTTACTTAAAAAATCGGATTAATTGAGTTTTCCATGTGGTCTATATTAAAGGGCACTTCACTCCAAAATTGAATATTGGTGCACAATCTCTACTTAAAATATCAAAGGGACGCAAAAGGGACTCATTTCGTGGAATGACCCAGAGAACTGGAGCTGGAAGTAGCCTCATGTTTACAGTCCATCACAGGGAGGAGAGGAGAGGTTTGTAGGCTTGAGAGGAGAGGAAAAAAGGAGTGAGAAAGAGGTAGAGACGAGAGAAGGGAGGCAGTGGAGGGAAGAGAGGGATGTGTAAGGAGGAAGGAAGAAGCAGAGAGGGAGAGAAAAGGAGGGATATGCGAGGAGAAAGAGAGATTCTCACCTGAGAGCAGAGCAGCATGACTAGTTCTACTACGGAGGTGCTGGACTTCATACACACCAGACCTGGCGGGGCAGACAGGACAGGGCAGGACAGGACAGGGCAGGACAAGACGGGACAGAGCGTTAGAAGCAGAGTTGTCATACAACACACAGGACAGTTTGACTGGGCTCAACAGTTCATAGTGCCTTCATATAAGTCACTGTGAAACCTCTCCAATGACAGGTGGGAGGGGCTAACATTGTACTCATTACCAGAGAAGAAGACACTCTGGAGGACTCATTATGGGCTGGTGGGGCCAGGGCCCGTTGGTATGGTTGCATGAAGATGTCAGTCAGTGTGATTGACAGCATGAGTCAACAACCAGGGATGAGATGTCAACATGTTGATAAACACACAGACCATCTCAATCCTGAAAAAGAAAGAGCTTGCCAGGATTGGAAATGGGAAATTACCTTACATGTTACAATAATAAAACAATATAGCTGCCTGCAAACCACTGAGATAGAGACAAAGTGACAAAGTGTGTGTAACAAATGGCACCCTATTCCCTCTATATTGCATTAATGTTGACAAGAGCCCTGTGGGATTTGATCAAAAGGAGTTCACTACATAGGAAATAGGGTGCTATTTGGGATGGAGACAAAGTGGACTGTTGTGTAATGTGAAGAGTGTGAATCTTCCTCCTGTTCTTGCACAGCACTGAAATAGTCTGAGACTCTAAGACAGTTGTAAACAGGGAATGTGACCCCCTCTAGTTCACAGACAGCTACAGATGACCTATTACACACACACACACACACACACACACACACACACACACACAAGTCTACCATGGCTGACCTCTTGTTACAGCAATGACCAGTTCTCCCATCACTCACCTCTCTCTGACACAGGAGGTCACGTGTTAGGGTGACCCTGGCCCCTAGCGACCCCGGCTATACTCTGGTATGCTGGCCTAATGACCATGGACCCTGGCCGTACGCTGGTATACAAACTAAATGTGCTCTATTTAAACAGGCTCTGCCCCTCTGACCATGCCTCTCCTGGGCAGGGTTAAATCACTGGGGTTAATGTGGCATTGTGGAGCAGTGTGCTGACAGGCTGGGCAGGGAGAAGGGAGGCAGGGGAGAGGAGAGGCAGAGAGAGGGGAGGTACGGGAGGAAGGGGGAAGGAGAGGAGAGGCAGAGAGGAGAGGTAGGGGGAGGAAGGGGGAAGGAAAGGAGAGGCAGAGAGAGGAGAGGTAGGGGGAGGAAAGGGGAAGGAGAGGAGAGTCAGAGAGATGAGAGGCCATCACAACGACAGCTCTGTTTGCCCAGGGGCCTCCCTCTCAACTCCAAGTGTATCATGGGCCAGGGGGCAGGCCAGGGTGGCTGGGCATGATTACCACACTGACAACATGTCTATAGAGGGGGAGAGGAGGGGTGAGGAGGAGAAGAGGAGAGGAGAGGGGGGTGGGTGAGGGGGCACTCAGGGGGCGACCCCGGGTATTTTGAGTGATGTATGGCTGGTAATTACTACTAAATGGAGAGACTTTCCACCATGGCCCTGATTCAGCATGGGAGGAAAAACAGCCTCTTTTCCTTGGTAAAGGTCTGGGCAAAGCATCCCAAAATATGAGTGCTGATCTAGGATCAGGTCTCTACTGTCCATGTAATATTATTCATAATGAACTATAAGGTAAAACTGATCCTAGACTTGATCCCAGCACTTGTATTATGGGATGCTGTGTGTGTATCTGTCAGCTTGGCAGACGGGCAGAGAGAAGGGATCAGACAACCTGTCAACTCTACATTATTTGTTTCTCCTGTGTGTGTGTGCCTGTGTGAGTGCATGTGTGTGCGTGGTAGCCCTCTCTGGGCTATGTTACTAGGCGTCCAACAGTGACACAGCAGCCAGTGGACAGACAGAAGGACAGGAGAGGACAGACAGACTGAGGGATGGACGGACGGAGAGACACACACAGTTGGAGGAGTAAAGAGAGAGACACTATACAGCACCTATACCTTCTATGAGCAGCTCCTGGCCATGACTTCCCAACAGAGTCCTAGAGAGGAATGGCGCAAAGTCCACAAAGATCTCCCTGAGCAAGGGAGCCACCTTCTCCAGCGCACGCTCCAACTTAGTAGTGATACTGTGTAAGAACAGAGCAGGGAGAGGGAGAGAGAGAGAGAGAGAGAGAGAGAGAGAGAGAGAGAGAGAGAGAGAGAGAGAGAGAGAGAGAGAGAGAGAGAGAGAGAGAATGTCAGAGTGGAAGAGACAGAGAGGAGAAAGACAACAGTAAACAGATGAGTATAAGGTTGGGTAAGGTTGTGTGGTGAGCAGAGCAGAGTAGAGCCCACCACCTGGGTTAGTACATGAGAGTTAGAACATCCTTTCACACACAGCAGAACACTGCATCCAGGGCTCTAAATTAAACCATTTCATTGGTAGCACTGGTGCTCCTAATTTAGAAGAGAGATCAAAACACTTGGGTGAACTGTTGGAATAATAGAATTACAATGGTTATTCTAATTCTATGGTTGGTGTTGTTTGACATGACAACAAATGATCTACACCACCACTGCTAGCAACCTGTATTAGAGCAAACGTACAGCTCTTAAACCTGAGTGGCTCTGCATAGTAATAAGGTGAATGTATTGACTTATAGAAGGCCTAGCCAACATATAAAGACATATTCGTTAACCAGAACAGCAACTTGGCTGATAAACATATTTTTTGGTCACCCAATCAAGTCTGGTCTAGGGTTCTAGGTCTGGATGTCGTCGGGTCCATTCGGGTTCGGGTCTAATTGTCCTCAGGTCTGTTCGGGTCCCCTTTTTTTTTATGATTGGGTCTGTTCGGGTCCGTGTCTGATTGTCCTTTTTTGACCTGAGAAAACTTCTACAGCCTAGTGTCTAGTAGTATATTTCTACAGCCTGGGAAGGAGGGGGCACGTAACCATACAGGAAGCATCTAAAAGAAACATACAGTACGTTTCCCATGCCAATAAAGCCCTTAAACTGAAATTGAATTGAGAGAGAAATGCTTGGCATAGGAGGGACTAGAAGCAGAGTGTCTTCTGTACCTTGGCATAAGAATATGAAGGTGAAGGGATGAGTGCATCAGTGACACAGTGACACCTGTGTGAGCAATGTTAAACAGTGCTTGCCTATGACACTGGCCTGCACCTCTGGGGGCCATCTCTGTCTCTGTCTCTGTCTCTGTGTGGCCCCCCGGCAGGGACCAACTAAAGACTCTCAGATCCTGGTCCACCTCACAGAGCAACGCACTGAAATACACAGAGATTGTAGCAGTCACTATGACTGAGTCCCAAATGGCACCCTATTCCTTTTATACTTTCGACCAGAGCACATATGTCTATTGTCTACCCAACAAGCTACATGTCAGTCTGACTGGACTGAAGTGAGAGCTTTGTATGTTCACACACACAGCTCTGCAACCGGGTGAGACACACACACACACAAACACACACACACAAACACACACACACAGCTCTGCAACTTGCCACTTCCATCATTGACTCCACGGTTACGGTAAGTGATGTCGGTTACTGCTGCCATAGCAACTGATTTGCAATTCCTTTAGAGGGGGACAGGAGGGAGAGAGAGAGAGAATGTGTGTGTGTGTGTGTGTGTGTGTGTGTGTGTGTGTGTGTGTGTGTGTGTGTGCGTGTTTGTGTGTATGTGTTGAGGCTGTGGGACTGGAAGACAGAGAGAGAGGTACTCAGGCTCTCTGCAGCACAAGAGATGTCTGTCACAAACCATTACAGGAGGTGGGTATGAAGAGTCAAGGTCACAACAGCATCCACACACACCTCAACATGCTACACACACACGCACAACACCACAGGCAGTGGTTACATGCTGATAGAGAAAGACAGGCACTGTTCTGTGGATACAGGGGATATATGGTGAATACGTCTGTAGCACTGAAATACATAATCTACCTACTATACACACACAGTACTGTCACACCCTGACCCTACCTCATGTTCTCCACTGTGTCTTCAGGCATGGGCGCCACCGGCTGGACAGCAGGCAGGTTCTTACTGGTGGCCCCGTTGACGAAGGATGAGGAAGAGGTGGAGGAAGAGGAGGCCGAGTCTGTAGCTCCTGCAGGGAACAAACACACCAAACAACATCACACTAGGAGAAGGATTATAGATGGAAAAATAGGAGAGA
The DNA here is from genome assembly GCA_023634145.1 of Thymallus thymallus. Taxonomy (NCBI): domain Eukaryota; kingdom Metazoa; phylum Chordata; class Actinopteri; order Salmoniformes; family Salmonidae; genus Thymallus; species Thymallus thymallus. The sequence continues at coordinate 16,373,934 of CM042378.1, forward strand.
AAAAGAGAGAAGGGGGAGGTGGGGAGGAGGGGAGGAGGGGAGGAGGGGAGGGGGGGAGAGCCCCTGGGTTCAGCTGAAAGCACACTTGGACACACTTCTCACATTCCTGCTGAGGGGATAGAAACATTTAATAGGTGTTGCAGCTCTAATGGATGTTTGTATTAAGTGGCTTCTTTCAGAGGCCTGGGCTCAACATCACAGAGCAGGGCCTCAGGGGAGAGGACAGTCAAATGGAACCAGCACTACCTTTGTCCAGGCCTACTCTTATATTCCCTATAGCAGTGCACTATGTATGGAATAGGGTGCCATTTAGACGCACACTACACTACACTACATTACAATACACTACAACTACTACTACACAACACTATTTTGGTCTGAACAAATTAAACTGATAGTAGAAGAACAAGATACCATTTCTCGGAGGTCATTGAATGCATTTTCTACGTGACCTGATTGTATTATACTGCTATATACAGCACACATAACACATCAGTGGTTCATAGTACTGTATAGGAAGTATGGTCGTGTAGGGCAGTAGAGAGTGCCCTCTGGTGCTCAGTATGAGTTTATACACTCCACCATTAAACCTCAGTCATCCAACCGACAAACAAATTGGCTGAATCCCAAACGGCACCCTATTCTTTATATAGCGCACCACTTTTGACCAGATCCCTATGGGCCTTGGTCAAAAGTACTGCACTACATAGGGAGCCATTTGGGACGCAAATTCTGCTCCTATTCCAGGACCGGCTTCAAAGGACACATTCCAGACCCACTGGGTTATTAAGATTGCAGTAATTACTCAAATTAAATACTAAAGAACTCCAACTAGCAACAGTTCCCTGGAAATAAACCACATTACCGGCCAAACACATTGGTAGAGTATTATTAGTAACCTTGTGGGTCTGAGAACCAACCGCTATCCCTTTACTCCTACACCTAGCCCTTACCCCCTACTCCTATCCTTTTACCCCTACACCTAGCCCTTACCCCCTACTCCTATACCCTACCCCCTACACCTAGCCCTTACCCTCTACTCCTATACCCTACCCCCTACACCTAGCCCTTACCCCCTACTCCTATACCCTACCCCCTACACCTAGCCCTTACCCCCTACTCCTATACCCTACCCCCTACACCTAGCCCTTACCCTCTACTCCTATCCTTTTACCCCTACCCCCTACGCCTATACCCTACACCCTACACTTATCCCCTACCCCTAGCACCTACACTTTACTCGCTAGCCCCTAGGCACCTCCAAATTTACATTTTTATATCGTAACACTAGATATTTTAACATCAAAGTTAAGAAACTGCTTGTCTCAACCTTGATTCAGTGTCATTTTGATTATGCCTGCTCTGCTTGGTATAGTGGGCTATCAAAAAAGCTGAAAAAGAGAATGCAGGTCATGTAAAATAATGTTATCAGGCAAATGCTAGAACCCACATAGGGGTACAGGAGTTCTGGGAGGTGGGCTTGTTGTTGGACCAACTTAAACTTAATCATATGTTTGATATCTTAAAGGATCATGCCCCAGGTTATATCACCAACACAGTTACAATACCAGAGCTAGTGTTGTGTCTTGTAAAATCCCAAGAGTAAACAGTACTGTGAGGAGCACGTTCTTCTATACAGGCATTTGTCTATGGAATAGCCCCCCCTAAAAAGCAGGCAAAGGTTTTCATTTGGACAAGGTTGTGTAAGTAAGAGAAACCACTCCACTGCCCCTTGTGCCCCCTACTGCTGGTCAGGGGTATTTATTTGAATGATAGGTATGATGTGCAATGAATAGATTGTTGATTTTTAAGGTTAGGGAAAAGTGCAGTGAATAGTGCCACTTTTTAGGATGTCAATATAAATGAATGTATTTATGGTTGTTTAATCATTATATATGTTATTGTTTTTACCATTGAAGACCAGTTTGGAAACAAGCGTTTTAATTAATACTTTCAAGTGATATCCTCTGGGACCACATTGTACATTTTGTTGTATATGTCTGTTACCCAAAATAAATTCAATTCAATTCAATAGACAAGAAAGGATCAGATAGGTATAAGCAATAATATAGGTATGGTAGTAATATCTCCACGTTACTCAGCTACTGGAGGTTAGGTGGAATTGTCACTAGTATTACTCATACCTATCCACTGCTTTCAAGTATACACAAGTGGCTAGGTGTTAGGGGCTAGGGGCTCGGGCATAGGTGTTGATGTGGGATGCAGTAGAAGGCTTAGTCCCAAATTGCACCCTATTCCCTGCATTTGACCAGGGCCCATGGGTGTAGGCCTACCAGTGGTGTTGATCATGCTCTTGGGGGTGTTGGAGGCTGCAGCAAAGATGTTGGGGGTGGAGCCTGTTGCCAGGCTGCTGGAGGATGTGTGGCCAACCGTGTTCACAGCCAGACTGCCTGGTGGATGCTTCTTCACTGGGACCACCACACTCCTGTACAGGGAGAGAGAGACACACACACAGAGCAGCTAAGTGTAGCTAATGACTGAACGAAGCATGAGTAATGCTCCCATTAAGTTATTAAGAGAAACATTAAATCATTAAGAAGAGATATAAATACATGGAAATAGAAAGACTGTTCTATGTGTGAAGACACTGGTTTCCTCTTATATATTTATAGATATCAGAACACATCACATGAGGGAGGAAGGTAGTAAATGCTGCCAACAGGGTGTCCATCCTAAATGGCACTCTATTCCCTACATAGTGCACTACTTTTGACAAGAGCCCTGGTCAAAAGTAGTGCACTATATAGGGGATAATGTGCCATTTGGGACGGAGCCATAGGTCTTTAGACAACTAAACTTGTGACCTTCCCATGGTCCACTTGGAGAGCACAGAGCACACATTCAGACCACTGGGATACACTGTAGTTATTTATTCACTTCTGATGAACAGCATGACACATGCGCACGCAAACACAAACACAAACACACACACACACACACACACACACACACACACACACACACACACACACACACACACAGGGCCATGTCAGTATGCTGCATATTACAATATCTGAGATATGCATCTGCTGATGGTACTGATGGTGACAGCATCATTTATTCAATACATCTGTGTACTGTTGCTTTGGTCTAGACTAGAGATCTCATTGACAGCAGCACATAACTGAGAAAATCAGCTATATATTTAATATATTTTCTAAAGGTATTCCTGGTTTATATTGAGTTATTTATCTAATCAACACAAAACAATAAAAAATAGGGTAAAAGCTAAGATAAGGATGTGTGCAGCTATCCCTGTGTGCTCATGAATGATGCAAAGATGATCTAAGGCATCATTTATTAACAGGGGTGTGTTTAATAGGGGATGCTGTGAATAAAGTGAGGATTAATCTAGTGAGGAATATTAATGAACAGGAGATGACTTTAGAGGAAAGAGAACCACAGAACGCATCCTGTAAGAACACACACACACACACACATATTTATATACACACATGCATCCTCAATCATATACTTATATACTGGGAAATAGATTAAAAAGATTAAACTTCCTAACATAGTCAGTTCAATTAAAACCAAACTGATTAAATCAGCGTTATAAATGCAATCACAAATACAGAGCTAGACAACTGTTCCTGTCAGAGAGCTGTACTACGGAGAGAAAGAGAGAGAGAGAGAGAGAAAGAAAGAAAGAAAGAAAGAAAGAAAGAAAGAAAGAAAGAAAGAAAGAAAGAAAGAAAGAAAGAAAGAAAGAAAGAAAGAAAGAAAGAAAGAAAGAAAGAAAGAAAGAAAGAAAGAAAGAAAGAAAGAAAGAAAGGAGGGAGGGAGGGAGGGAGGGAGGGAGGGAGGGAGGGAGGGAGGGAGGGAATTTAAAGGTGTAAAACCAAACTGATTAAATCAGCGTTATAAATGCAATCACAAATACAGAGCTAGACAACTGTTCCTGTCAGAGAGCTGTACTACGGAGAGAAAGAGAGAGAGAGAGAGAAAGAAAGAAAGAAAGAAAGAAAGAAAGAAAGAAAGAAAGAAAGAAAGAAAGAAAGAAAGAAAGAAAGAAAGAAAGAAAGAAAGAAAGAAAGAAAGAAAGAAAGAAAGAAAGAAAGAAAGAAAGAAAGAAAGAAAGAAAGAAAGAAAGAAAGGAGGGAGGGAGGGAGGGAGGGAGGGAGGGAATTTAAAGGTGTATTCAGATCAGTCTTGCAGTAGTCCCATCTGGCCAACCAGTCCTGGATATTTAAATCTCTAATTGAAAACTCCACCTCAGAGAGACTATCAACCAGAGAGGCCAGGGGACTCAGCCCTCCTCTCAACGCTCTGAGCCTTTTCTTTGTGTTCTGTTTTGATGTTGTCAGTCCCTATCAGCCTCAGGCCTGACAGCCCAGCCGTCCTGAGGCCTAGTCAGCCTAGCAGCTCATTCTGCTGGCAGGTGGAGAATAATTAGACACAGCAAATTGAGGCTGGGTGACATTAAAGCATGAAGGAGTCGTATGTGTGACCTGGACACTGTGTGAGAAAGCATTTCAAAAATAATACAGAGAGCTCTGGCAACTCATTTCAGCCTGCCAGGGCATATTAGGGCTGTGAGGGGTGAGGAGACAGGCTTGGGCGTGGGGAGGGAGGAGGTAGGGGTAAGATGGGAAGCCGCTTCTGTTTAATCAGTCATCAGGGCCCAGGGGACCTCTGCAGTCCTTCATCTGATCCTTCTCCTCCTTCCTCCATCTCCTCTATCCTCAATTTTTACCTTCATCACAAGTGACACACACACACACCAAACAGGCCCTTCCGACAGCCACACCAACAGCCTTCCTATCTACGTTCAGAACGTTCACCAGACAGAAAGATTCTGTGATGTGAACCCTGACCTCCAGTCAGCAACAGGTTGCCACAGGGACAGCACACCAATTACTGTGTTCTTATCTACTGCAGGAATGTAAACACACAACACACACAAGACCTGTCCAAACACACACACACACACACACACACTCACACACTCACACACTCCTCCCCATGGGGGTTTAGCGAACAGTACCAGATGTCTAACATATGAGTGATGTTTAGCTTGCTACTGCAAAACCATGAATGTTGTTCCTGACAACTAAACAGACCTTGTGGATCATCTGTGGCGTGTTGATCCTGCTTGACTAATGACACACATAATAGTTCTGTCTTGAACCATATATCCTGGTCATCAACACATCAACTCCTTATTAAATAAAACATTTTTTTAGGTGGATAGGTGCAGTGAAATATGTTGTTTTACAGGATCAGCCATAGTAGTACAGCACCTGTGGAACACATTAGGGCTAAGCGCCTTGCTCAAGAGCACATCAACAGATTTTTTACCTTGTCGGCTTGGATATTCGAACCAGTGACCTTTCGGTTACTGGCCCAATGCTCTACCACTAGGCTACCTGTACCCCTAACACAACAGGTTCCTGTGGAGCTCAAGTTGTATAAGACATGCATAACATAGTACAAAGAGTGGAACTGCATGGTTTTGTTTGTGTGTGTGTGTGTGTGTGTGTGTGTGTGTGTGTGTGTGTGTGTGTGTGTGTGTGTGTGTGTGTGTGTGTGTGTGTGTGTGTGTGTACCGTACCTGTCAAAGGAGTGGAACTGCATGGGCAGCATGGGGTGATGGGTCTCTCTTTGTACAGCAGGATCGGGGTAGGGGAGGGGCTCTGGTACAGGCTCCACCCCCTCTACAGGCCCAGCCACTAAGCTTTTCAGGATCTCTCGGACGTTTATGTTTGATTGGCTGATGGACGAGATGGAGGAGGCGGTCCTTAGGACCTCCAGGCCAGGCGGCTCCAAGAGGGACTCTTGGCTATACTTTTCACCAGAGGAGAGGCTGCCGAGTAGGGAGGACATGGCGTCAGCTCGACCGGGTCCTGAAGGGTCCAGGTCTGCCCCGTTGAACACACTGGCCACCTGGGAGGGGGGTTACTTTAGTTATGTACTCTTGTATCTGTACTCTTCCTGGGTTTATGCACGAACACACATTATAATACAATACAATCCAAGCGAGTGAAAAAAGAGAACATAGTCTAGTATCAAGATGAGTAACCTGTTCCTCTCCAATGCCAGAGTCAGTGTGCGGCAGAGAGCCTCTCTCTATGTGGAGCTCCTCTACAGGGGTGGGGGGCTCCTTACTGTGGTCAGGGTACGGCTGAGGGGTCTCTGGAACACACACACACACATACATACACACACACAGAGTCAAGACACAAGAACACTGGGTGGGCTCACACACATTGGCCGTGTACCAGAGCATCAAATATGTGATGCATTGTGGTTTAATTGTGATTGACTGACGATCTACAAATAATATTGAGTAGTCATTTAAGATGCAAGGTGATTTGTAGATCAGCCAGTCGGGAGTTGCTGACTGCAATGTAGTTGATGTTGAATAAGCCCATCTAACTTCCTCGTTCATCCTCTTCTAACTTCCATCCCAGACAGAAAGACATCTGCCACGTGCCTGTTGGCTGGAAACTCTCTTACTGGTGATATTATTTATGAGGGTGGAAAAGTGTCCTTCCCAGCAGCCTCTCTGATCCCATCCTCCTGGCTGATTGACTGGCTAATGGACAATGACAGACGGCTGGTAATAGAACTAGCCTCACAACGCCCCAAACCCTCAGCATCTCTCTGTTTCTCTCTCTTTCTTTTACGCTCTCTCTCAATCTATCTCTCTATGTCTCGCTTGCTCTCTCTCAGTGTGTGCCCAGTGGGATGTTACTGTTTATACCACAGAGACCAGGACTGCCTGTACAACTTTCATACACCCACTTCCCCTCCCCTCTCCCACTACCCCTCCCCTCTCCCACTACCCCTCCCCTCCCCTCTCCCACTTCCCCTCCCCTCCCCTTTCCCAGTTCCCCTCCCCTCTCCCACTTCCCCTCCCCTCTCCCACTTCCCCTACCCTCTCCCACTTCCCATCCCATCCCCTCTCCCATTTCCCCTCCCCTCTCCCACTTCCTCCCCTTCCCAACTCCCCCTCTATACCCCTCTCCAACCTTCCCCTCCCCTCTCCTACTTCTCCTCTCCTCTCCCATTTCCCCTCCCCTCTCCCTTCTCCCATCCCACTTCCCCTCCCCTCTCCCACTTCCCCTCCCCTCTCCCACTTCCCATCCCATCCCCTCTCCCACTTACCCTCCCCTCCCCTCCCCTCTCCCTCTCCCTCTCCCTTTCCCACTTCCACTCCCATTTCCCCTCCCCTCTCCCACTTCCTCCCCTCCGCTCTCCCACTTCCCCTCCCCTCTCCAACTTCCCCTCTATACCCCTCTCCAACCTTCCCCTCCCTTCTCTCACTTCCCTTCCCCTCTCCCACTTCCCTCCCCTCCCCTCCCCTATCCCACTTCCCCTCCCCTCTCCTACTTCTCCTCCCCTCTCCCACTTCCCCTCCCCTCTCCCACTTCCCCTCCCCTCTCCCCCCTCCCATCTTCCCTTCCATCCCTGTTTCCATGGTTAATTCTGCATAGGGCAATTAGTGGATCACATTAATTAATCATAGGGCTGAGAGGATGGGAGTTGGATAGCAGAAGTAAGCACCTGTGCTGGTAGGTGAGTTGATTTCGTGGCGAATGCTGCATGCTGATTGGCTGATCATCCTGTTGGTCTCTCTCTGGGGTTCCAGGATGTCCCGGTACTTTGACACCATGAGGACAGAGATGAAGTAGACTACTGCTAGGGCCAAGAACTGGGCCTGCTTACTGTCATCCTGGAGGGGACACATATACATGTTACACATACACACGCACACAAACATGTTACATACGCACCAGCACACAAACGCGGTCATACTCACCATATCCCGGAACACGACAGCTCTCAGACGGTTGATGTCGACGTCCTGTAGAAGTCTGTCAGGGTCCTGGATGCGAGAAAGGTTACTGAGACAATTTCTGGTGTAGGAGAGGCCTGAGTGGCCTTGTAACAATCTGTTTAATCAGCCGCTAGCGTAGCATCCATATTACATTGCGTATCACACTTAATGATCTCCCACACACACCCCACTTATAGCTCCTATATGTCTGGTGTCACAGCCACTCATCAACAGTACCATTATTACCAACTGTATATGTATTTTTAAATGATGAGGTCAGGTGAGGACATACCTTGTTGGCAGATGCTGCACCATACAGGTTGTCCTGGCTCTTACTGTTGGTCCCTCTGTCCCTCTGTCTCTGTCTAACGTCTAGACAGTTCCTCACTGCTACACAACACACTGCGAGGAGAGGCAGACAGACAGACAGACAGACAGACAGACAGGGATTCAGAAGCTGCATCTTGAAACACATTAATGATGTGATCCCTGTTAGTTCCAAGCTACCAGAGTCACGGTGTAATCAACAGCCAGACAAATTTCACACTACAGATGATGATAATGAGAGAGTGTGTCTATGTGTGGAACATTCTCCCTCATGGGGAAATTTCCCAGGTCCCCATGAGAACAAAGGCTATTTTAGGCTTAGTGGTTAGGTTTAGGGTTAGCGTTACAATTAGGGTTAGTGTTAGAATCAGGATTAGGGGTTAAGGATAGGGTTAGGGTTAAGGTTAGGGAAAATAGGATTTTGAATGGAATATCCCCACAAGGATATTAAAACATACAGCTGAAGTCGGAAGTTTACATACACCTTAGCCAAATACATTTAAACTCAGATTTTCTAAATTCCTGACATTTCATCTTAGTAAAAATGTTAGGATCACCACTTTCTTTTAAGAATGTGAAATAGTAGAGAGAATGATTTATTTCAGTTTTTATTTCTTTCATCACATTCCCAGTGGGTCAGAAGTTTACGTACACTCAATTAGTATTTGGTAGCATTGCCTTGTTTAACTTGAGTAAAATGTTTCGGGTAGCCTTCCACAAGCTTCCCACAATAAGTTGGATGCATTTTGGCCCATTCCTCATGACAGAACTGGTGTAACTGAGTCAGGTTTGTAGGCCTCCTTGCTCGCACATGCTTTTTCAGTTCTGCCCACAAATGTTCTATAGGATTGAGGTCAGGGCTTTGTGATGGCCACTCCAATACATTGACTTTGTTGTCCTTAAGCCATTTTGCCACAACTTTGGAAGTATGCTTGGGGTCATTGTCCATTTGGAAGACCCATTTGCGACCAAGCTTTAACTTCCTGACTGATGTCTTGAGATGTTGCTTCAATATATCCACATAATTTTCCTTCCTCATGATTCCATCTATTTTGTGAAGTGCACCAGTCCCTCCTGCAGCAAAGCACCCCCACAACATGATGCTGCCACCCCCGTGCTTCACGGTTGGGATGATGTTCTTCGGCTTGCAAGCCTCCCCCTTTTTCCATCAAACATAACGATGGTCATTATGGCCAGAGGACATTTATCCAAAAAGTATGATCTTTGTCCCGTAGTCTGGCTTTTTTATGGCGGTTTTGGAGCAGTGGCTTCTTCCTTGCTGAGCGGCCTTTCAGGTTATGTCGATATAGGACTCGTTTTACTGTGGATATAGATACTTTTGTACCTGTTTCCTCCAGCATCTTCACAAGGTCCTTTGCTGTTGTTCTGGGATTAATTTGCACTTTTCGCACCAAAGTACGTTCATCTCTAGGAGACAGAATGCGTCTTCTTCCTGAGCGGTATGACGGCTGTGTGGTCCCATGGTGTTTATACTTGCAAACTATTGTTTGTACAGATGAACGTGGTACCTTCAGGCATTTGGAGATTGCTCCCAAGGATGAACTAGACTTGTGGAGGTCTACAATAATTTTTCTGAGGTCTTGGCTGATTTCTTTTGATTTTCCATGATGTCGAGCAAAGAGGCACTGAGTTTGAAAGTAGGAAGCTTCTAAAGCTATGACATAATTTTCTGGAATTTTCCAAGCTGTTTAAAGACACAGTCAACTTAGTGTATGTAAACTTCTGACCCACTGGAATTGTGATATAGTGAATTATACGTGAAATAATCTGTCTGTAAGCAATTGTTGGAAGAATGACTTGTGTCATGCACAAAGTATATGTCCTAACCGACTTGCCAAAATTATAGTTTGTTAACATGAAATCTGTGGAGTGGTTGAAAAATGAGTTTTAATGACTTCAACCTAAGTGTATGTAAACTTCTGACTTCAACTGTATGTTGTGTGTGTGTGTGTGTGTGTGTGTGTGTGTGTGTTGTTTGTTTGTTTGTTTGTGTGTGTGTGTGTGTGTGTGTGTGTGTGTTGAGTGTAAGTGTGGACTTCTCATGGATAGTTGTAATTACTGAAAGGATAGTGAAATGGTTTTGCCACAGCATTTACTGATCTCATTAATCAGTTAATGTTAATGTCTATGAAAAGCACACACACACACTATTACCCAGTCGAAGACATTGTCTCATCAGGCCTCCAGAAGACATGTTCTTCTCAGCCTCTATCTCAGAGAAGTTGAGTGAGCTGGCGAACACCAGAACGTCCACCATGGCCATGAGACGGGACAGGAAGGACACAGCTTTCTCTGAAGACATGCCCTGGGTCGCCTCGATGTTCTCCAACTCAGCCTGCTCACAATGCAGGGGTTCAGCGGACAGGGGAGGGGAAGGGGGAGGAGGGTTCAGGGTTCAGCGGACAGGGGAGGGGGAGGAGGGTTCAGGGTTCAGGGTTCAGCGGACAGGGAAGGGGGAGGGGGAGGGGGAGGAGGGTTCAGAGTTCAGGATTCAGGGGACAGAGGAGGGGAGGGGGAGGGTTCAGTGTTCAGGATTCAGGGGACAGAGGAGGGGAGGGGGAGGGTTCAGTGTTCAGGGTTCAGGGGACAGGGGAGGGGAGGGGAGGGGGAGGAGGGTTCAGGGTTCAGGATTCAGGGGACAGGGGACAGGGGACAGGGGAGGGGAGGGGGAGGAGGGTTCAGGGTTCAGGATTCAGGGGACAGGGGACAGGGGAGGGGAGGGGGAGGAGGGTTCAGGGTTCAGGGGACAGGGGACAGGGGAGGGGAGGGGAGGGGAGGGGAGGGGAGGGGAGGGGAGGGGAGGGGAGGGGAGGGGAGGGGAGGGGAGGGGAGGGGAGGGGAGGTGGGGGAGGGTTCAGGGTTCAGGGTTCAGGGGACAGGGGAGGGGAGGGGGAGGAGGGTTCAGGGTTCAGGGGACAGGGGAGGGGAGGGGGAGGAGGGTAAAGAGGGGACAGTCATAAATACTCAAGAAACATAAATGCTAAATATTGTTCCATTGTACCTGAGAGAATAAATGTTTATAAAGAAAATAAAACTTACAGCATATGCACTAACCTGGGTACTCTGGCCATGCACACAAACAAACAGAAGAAACAAAAACAGATGATTGAAATCAACAGATTCAGCAGGTAAAGCCCATATAATCCTTAACACACAGAAAACAATCAATCCTCATTAGCTGAATATATAGCAGAATGAAGCTGAGCAAATGAAAATCTACAATCGATAAAGATAATCAACTAGTCCTATTTCCTAGAGGCCGACAATTAATTAAGACCTAAACATGCAGTTCTTACTATACACCACTAGATGGTAGTGGCACCACAGAGAGGCTGACTGAATGACTTACATAAAGAGAGAGGTGGGAGAGAGGCTGACTGACTTACAGAAGGAGAGGTAGTAGAAAGACTGACCGAATGACTTACAGAAGGAGAGGTGGCAGCGGAGAGCAGAGGAAGGATCCCTCCACAGGCGATGATGATGTTGTCTACCATCTGAGAGAGGAGGTGGATGGTGTTGTGGACAAAGATGATGTTCTCATTGCTGTTGACAAAGTCCATGACGGATTTGGTTGAATGGCTACAGGGAGGCAGAGAGAGAGAGGGAGAGAACGGGATAAAAGTTCATTTGATTAGGATGCAGTAGCATTACACACAATGTTAAGCGTAGCTCAGGTCTTAGGTCAGGTCAGGGATATGTGGTGAATAGTCATCCACAGAAAGACTAGTTAGAAACGCTGGCTGCAGCATATACTGTAACTCTTGTTTTACTCTTAATGAATGTGATATTCGGTTGTCTTACATAACTTAGTTGAATGCACTGGCTGTAAGTCGCTGTGGATAAGAGCGTCTGCTAAATGACCAAAATGTAAATGTAAGATTCTAACGCATGTCCTATGTGGAAGCCCTAAGTGGTCAAAAGTATTGCACTACAGAGGGGCAATGGGCTTTGATACAAAGTAGTGCACTACATAAGGACTAGGGTGGGATTAGGGACATGTCCTCAGTGTCTGTCCCCTCACCTCCTCCAGACGTGGACGTCTGTCTCCAGGGCCAACAGCAGGTCAGTGAGGAGGCGCTGGTGCATGGGCGACCATTTGAACTCTGGGATGCGGAACATGGTGGTGCGAGGGCCAGGGCTGAACTGGCGACGCTGCTCCTCTGTCATGGGCATCCCTCTGAAGCCCAGGTCCACGCGCAGGTCACACTCTAACTGGGCTGCTGTACGACCATGGAGGGACTGACACACACACACAGACACACGCACAAAACTGTAATTCACAGAGTGTATAAAGCAGAGTGTATAAATTAAAATGAGTTATTACATAACAGCAGAGAAGAGACACTATTAATAGTCCTTTAGTCCTCCCTCTCCTCCTCTTCCTTCTCCTCCTCTCATCCTTCCTTGCATCAGACTCACTAACAGGGGGGAGAGAGGAGGAAAACAGGACAAGAGGGAGGGAGGTCTTGTAACTTGACTAACCTGTGTAGTAGTAGTGGTCTGTATCTTCTTAACCTCCTTGTCCTTTCCGTCATCTGACCTGTCTGTGTCTGAGGTGGTGCTGACTGCATCCACCCCACTACCTTTCCCACCAGCCGAGGGCTCGCCCCCTCCCGACACCCCAGACGCTCCAGCCCTAGCTCCAGCCCCTGTCTCTGTGAACTCTGACCCCTTAGAGCAGGCCTCTTCCCTGGGCACGGATGTGACATCACCCAGGGTGGTCTGGAGCTTAAAACTCTCCTCCTCCAGGATGCTGCTGATTGGGCCACCAGGACTGACCATGCCGACGGTCCCCAGCTCAGAACTGCCCGTCATGTGGGCCAGCAGGCCCAGGTCATCGCTGTGGCCCGGGGGGATTGGGGGCTCGGGGTCTGGATCGGGGTTAGAACTAGGACTTGGCAGGACCAGGGGCTCCTCCTGTTGAGTTCAGATCAGTTTAGTTATCTTGCACATAACAAAACACAAGCAGAAGAAAATAAAGATGAACTAACCTGGCCAAACAGGAAGCTTCTGTTGCTAGGGAGACTGTCCTTGTCGTCATCAGCGAGGGTGATGAGGGGACCAGTGTTGTGGTTGTCGGGGACGACGATGACGGTTGCGTTGGGGACCAGTACTCCACTGGCAGCGCTGCTGCTCAGCTTCTCTACAGCAGCACAGTACACATTGTCAAATAAGGAGTCCACCTGGACCAACGCCCCACCCCTGTCCTCAGAGACAACGCCCCCAGCCACACCCACTGTCACGCCCAGCGGCTCTGGAGACAGGTCCAGGTCATCCAGCTTCACCTCCGTCGCTTCCACCTGGGTAAAGGGAGGGATTGATTGATTAGCTGACTGACTGATGGATTGATTGATTAACTGACTGACATTGATTTTAAGTGTCTACTTGCAAGAACTATGATATGTGGTGTTTTTTTCCTACTAAACGTAGTTGAATGAACTGACTGGAATTTGCTCTGGATAAGAACATCTTCTAAATTAATCAGTTGTAAAAACTGTAAAAAAAAAAAACAGCTGGAGACACCATACCATACCTTCTCAGCCTTGATGTCCACCAGCAGGTCATGAACCTCCACTCTGACCCCTGACCCCGTCCTCCCTGTCCTCCCTGTCCCCCCCCCCCTCCTCCCTCGTCTTCCCCTCCGACAGTACGTTCCGGGGATGCCCGGGGGTCTCGGGGTAGTCGGCCTCGCTCTCCGGGGTCTGTGTCTGGGAGTGGTCATTTATCTCTCTGATCTCCATGTTTCCCTGGATTCCCCCGGCCTGGAGGTCCTGCAGGCCTGAGATGGTGCTGACCAGACCCTTCCTCCCCTTCTTAATGTTCTCCTCCTCCTGACGCTGGTAGTCCTCATACATCTTAGCCAGATACTCCTTATGGGCCTCGTACGTTACCTACAGTACAGGACAGATATTATCAATAATCAATCTATAATTAAGCAATAAGGCCCGGGGGGGTTGTTGTATATGGCCAATATACCACGGCTAAGGGCTGTTCTTATGCACGACGCAAGGCGGAGTTCCTGGACACAGCCCTTAGCCGAGGTGCCTTATTGCTATTATAAACTGGTTACCAACGTAATTAGGGCAGACATTTTTGTGGTATACCTGTGGTATAGTGTCTGATATACCACAGCTGTCAGCCAATCAGCATTCATTGCTTGAACCACCCATTTTATAATTAATAATCTATAACTAATAACCAAACTCATCTTAGCCAGGTACTCTATATGTGCCTCGTATAGAGGGAAAGACATGATCAATAATTACATCAAATTTCATGATGTAGTTACTATATAGGGAACAGGGTGCCATTTGGGATGCAGCCAGGCTTACCTTGGAGTGAGCGATGGACAGTGTATCCACCCAGACCCTCCAACCTCCCCACTCATACTTGATGGCATGGTAGAGCAGGATCCTGAAGATGTTATACACCATCTCCATCATCTTCTGTTCCTCTGGGTTTTTAGGGTTGATATAGCCCAGACTGAACATCCAGTCCTGCCATACTGAACACTGCAACAGACATCTAGAGACAGACAATATATCATCAATATCTAATCAATAATATTAATAAATGATCAATACTGTTTTTAGGGTTGATATAGCCCAGACTGAACATCCAGTACTGCCATACTGAACACTGCAACAGACACCTAGAACACATACAGTACAGTTCATATGAAAAGTTTTCAGACCCCTTGACTTTTTCCACATTTTGTTACGTAACAGCCTTATTCTAAAATTGATTAAATATTTTTTTTATCATCAATCTACACACAATACCCCATAACGACAAAGCAAAAATTCAAACAGAAATACCTTATTTACATAAGTATTCAGACCCTTTGCTATGAGACTAGAAATTGAGCTCAGATGCTTCCTGTTTCCATTGATCATCCTTGAGATGTTTCTACAACTTGATTGGAGTCCACCTGTGGTAAATTAAATTGATTGGACATGATTTGGAAAGGCACACACCTGTCTATATAAGGTCCCACAGATGACAGTGCATGTCAGAGAAAAAACCAGACGGAAGCCACTCCTCAGTAAAAGGCACATGACGGCACCTAAAGGACTCTCAGACAGATTCTCTGGTCTGATGAAACCAAGATTGAACTCTTTGGCCTGAATGCCAAGCATCACGTCTGGAGGAAACCTGGCACCATCCGCATGGTGGTGGCAGCATCATCTGTGGGGATTTTTCAGCGGCAGGGACTGGGAGACTAGTCAGGATTGAGGGAAAGATGAATGGAGCAAAGTACAGAGAGATCCTTGATGAAAACCGGCTCCAGAGAGCTCAGGACCTCAGACTGGGGTAAAGGTTCACCTTCGAACAGGACAACGACCCTAAGCACACAGCCAAGACAACGCAGGAGTGGCCTCGGGACAAGTCTCTGAATGCCCTTGAGTGGCCCAGCCAGAACCCAGACTTGAACCCGATCTAACATTTCTGGAGAGACCTGAAAAATGCTGTGCAGCGACATGCCCCATCCGACCTGACAGAACTTGAGAGGATCTACAGAGAAGAATGGGAGAATACAGGTGTGCCAAGCTTGTAGCGTCATACTGAAGAAGACTCGAGGCTGTAATCGCTGCCAGAAGTGCTTCAATAAAGTACAGAGTAAAGGATCTGAATACTTATGTAAATGTCATATTTATTCCATATTATTTTTAATACATACAATTTTTCTTGTTTTAAGTTTTTGTCATTATGGGGTATTGTGTGTAGATTGATGTTGGGAAAAAAACAATTTAATACATTTTAAAATAAGGCTGTAATGTAATAAAATGTAAAGGAAGTCAAGGGGTCTAAATACTTTCCGAATGCACTGTATACAGTGAATTATATATATTATTACAACTATTATCAATAAGGTTCTCACTATTGGAGCAAACACCAGGAGAGACCATCGCTACATAGTCAGTAGTCTAAGTTAAAGTAGGGCTGTAGGCCAACAGCCTATTCTCAAATACTCCCTCTGATCATTGCTCGATTCTAATGCGACTTGACCATCAGACACTCTATCAGTGAAACAGTCACAATTCCTTCTGATCACCTTCTGTTGTGTAAAATTGTGAAATGATCTTATGCTTTGTTATATAGTCAGTAGTTAGACAATAATAGTGAGTAGATTGGTCATAATAGTCATCAGTTATACCATCAATATCGCTTGAATGATTTATGACTGAAGATACTGACAAACAGGATGCTAACAGTGCTGTCACTGCTGGGAACAGTCATTACACAGCTGTAAATTATAGAGTGACTGTGTGTGTGTGTGTGTGTGTGTGTGTGTGTGTGTGTGTGTGTGTGTGTGTGTGTGTGTGTGTGTGTGTGTGTGTGTGTGTGTGTGTGTGTGTGTGTGTGTGTGTGTGTGTGCTTGCGTGCATGTGCGTGCGTGTCCTCACCGTCGGTTTTCGCGGCTGTTGCTGAACAGTTTGATCATGTCTGAGAGGAAGAGACGTCGAACCTCCATCAGCTCAACGCTGGGGGACGAGCTCTTCAACAGGGTTGCTACTACCTTAAGGATCACTGGAACACACACACGACTTTGCTATGTCTGCACTTCAAATAAAGTTTGACTTGACTACAATAACAATCAGTAAGAAAGCAGACAGACTTACTGGGGTTCTGTATCTTGATTGTAGAGTCTGGTTCAGGGTGGGGTTTGTGCACGACCTGGGTACACACCTGCTCCGTCAGGATCTGATGGAAAGAACACAGACAACAACTAAATAGGGATAAGGGTGTAATTTGGGATACACCACGGTAGTCTCTGCTTCTAACAGGACAGTGGAGTGGATATCATGAGGTTATATGAGCACAAGGTTATAACCATCCCTGACCCCACTGCCACAAGATCTGCAGGTCACGAATTGGCCTGTTCATCCATCTCAGGACCCATGGCCAGCTAGACCCACACCGCAACCCGGAGCCGTGACACCTGGAGGGAAATCATACTCAACTACGAGGGATCCCTGATGAAGAAGTGTGTTTATAGTTACAGAGAAGTTACAGAGAAGAATGTACCTCGTACAGCGTGTTGTAGATGGTCACTGACACAGTATTAGTGTGAAGCATCAGCCTCTCCCCCAGAAGAGTGAAGAGACTGTGTGTGTGCATGATCTCAACCTTCCTTCTGTGGACACACACACACACACACACACACACACACACACACACACACACACACACACACACACACACACACACACACACACACACACACACACACACACACACACACACAGTAACCCTGTTAGAAGTCCCTGGATGACAGTTTTACACTTCAGACAATACTTATTTTAAGAGAAGAAGAGGAGAGGGGAGAAGAAGTGAAGAAGAGGAGAGGGGAGATGAAGAGGAGAGGGGAGAAGAAGAGAAGAAGAGGAGAGGGGAGAAGAGAAGAAGAGGAGAGGGGAGAGGAAGAGAATAAGAGGAGAGGGGAGAAGAAGAGAAGAAGAGGAGAGGGGAGAAGAGAAGAAGAGAAGAGGAGAGGGGAGAAGAGAAGAAGAGGAGAGGGGAGAAGAGAAGAAGAGAAGAGGAGAGGGGAGAAGAGAAGAAGAGGAGAGGGGAGAAGAGAAGAAGAGAAGAGGAGAGGGGAGAAGAAGTGAAGAAGAGGAGAGGGGAGATGAAGAGGAGAGGGGAGAAGAAGAGAAGAAGAGGAGAGGGGAGAAGAGAAGAAGAGGAGAGGGGAGAGGAAGAGAATAAGAGGAGAGGGGAGAAGAAGAGAAGAAGAGGAGAGGGGAGAAGAGAAGAAGAGAAGAGGAGAGGGGAGAAGAGAAGAAGAGGAGAGGGGAGAAGAGAAGAAGAGGAGAGGGGAGAAGAGAAGAAGAGAAGAGGAGAAGGGAGAAGAAGAGAAGAGGAGAGGGGAGAAGAAATATGTATATCATAGATCCAGACCTCTCTTGGGGACAGTCTTTCATTGAGGGAGGGAGGGAGGGATAATAACTCACTTGTGCCCCAAGTGTTTGAGGAAGTATCCCAGGACTTTGAGGGACTGGACTCTGATGCTCTCAGTCTTAGAGGCCAGTAGCTTGTAGATCACCCTGGAACAGGACAGGAGACATAGCCCAGTTAATGATTGTGTCCTCTATGGGCTCTGGTCATAAGTAGTGCACTATAAAGGGAATAGAGTGCTGGGACGCGTACAATGAAACCAGGCTGAACTAGTGTGTGCACGGAAAGACCTCCCTGTCTGTGTTGAGAGTCTGTGTGTCGGTGTGATGACTAAATTAGTTCCCTGATCAAAACAGAGCCATTCCATTTCCTGCAGTGAAGATTCTGAGAACTCTGATATACATGTATATTTCATAGAACACACAGGGCATACAGTACGTTTGATCATCAGTGTCCGAAATAAAATTAATATGTTAACATCATAACATTTCTATGTAGATTTCTTCTTACAGAATATGTGAATTATTCAACAGGTTTAATGCAGATTCCCAATACTAGCTCCAGTGTTAGAGATGTGATGTTATTACATGCATTTTGTGCATCAACAGCAAGGGGGCTTTGTTCGCCAAGGGCTGTGTGTGTGTGTGTTGCATACCGTATGCCGTTCCTCTGGTCAAAGGCTGGAATCATGGAGGCTGGGTGTTCTGACATTAGAGCCACTACCAGCTGAAGAACATCATGGATGTTATCATCCTAGAGAGAGAGAAGAGAGGGAGAGAGAGAGAGAGAGAGAGAGAGAGAGAGAGAGGGAGAGAGGGAGAGAGAGAGAGAGAGAGAGAGGGAGAGAGAGAGAGAGAGAGAGAGAGAGAAGCGAGAGAGAGATAATAGCACCATAGCGCATCATCAATGGACAGACCTCTCAACAGCACAGGACTATGGGAACTTGAAACTCACCTCATGCATGGTTAGCAGGTAGTTCAGGATACTCTGCAGCTCATCCTCCTTCACACCTCGGTCCTAAGAAATTACACACACGTTTTCAGCATGTTCAGTGTTTGTTCCCCAGCCTCCTGTTGTTTACAGTGTAGTAAAGTTTAAACACTTCTGATGAGGAACCAGACTCTCTGCAGGAACAGATTGGAAGTTAATTGCCGTTTGAGCTGTGTGTGTGTGTGTGTGTGTGTGTGTGTGTGTGTGTGTGTGTGTGCAGCTGATGCTGTTCAGAATTGTAGATATTTTTTATTAGTAGCCAGTTTATTTTCCCTCCATTGTTTAAAGTCTGCTTATTTCTGTAGTGGCCCCGGGCTGCAGACCTAGGCTGCTGGGGGTGCTAGTTGTGGCAGAAATGGAGCCTGATGCCATGCTGTTGAAGCTAAGCAATTGATTTGAACACAACACGGACAGACCTGAACCTGCATACTGATTGGACATTATGGTTCCAGAGCAATTACCCATGATGCCTTTCTCTGGTGAATATAATAAACAAACTGTTTTTGTTTTGGAGTGTAGGTGCGTGTGTTCGCAGTACCTTGAGTATGAGTTGTTTGAGGAACAGCAACATGAAAGCCCTGAGAGAGATGATCTCCTGCTGGGTGGGCCTTGGACCATCTGAGGACATACACAGACCGAGTCACTGGGATCAATAACGCGTGCATACACACACACACACACATACACTCACAGCTGATCCATCGCTATCAGAAATCTACAGAGAGCAGTACAAGTCAGCACGGTGCTGTATGCATAACACTGCCCAACCCCGATGACTGATCAGATATGAGATGACAGATATGACACGTTACAGACGGTTTGTTATTGATTAGAGCTGCAGCCCAGCACTAGGCTCTGATACAACATCTATTAACATTAACTTCACACTGCTTTGTTATAATTTTTTTTTATTTCACCTTTATTTAACCAGGTAAGTCAGTTGAGAACAAGTTCTCATTTGCAACTGCGACCTGGCCAAGACAAAGCAAAGCAGTGCGACAAAAACAACACAGAGTTACACAGTAAACAAAGTCAAAAACACAATAGAAGAAATCTATATACAGAGTGCAAAATGTAGTACAAAGTGCAGTAAGGTTAAGAGGTAGGACAATAAATAGACCGTAGTGGTGAAATAAATTACAGATTATCATTAACACAGGAATGAAGGATGTGCAAATTATTATGTGCAAATAGAGTGCAAGATTAGCAAAAAAAAAATAATAAAAAAAAAAAATATGGGGATGAGGTAGTAGTGTGGGCTGTTTACAGAAGGGCTATATACAGGTGCAGTGATCGATAAGCAGCTTTGACAGCTGATGCTTAAAGTTGTTGAGTGAGATAGGAACCTCCAGCTTCAATGATTTTTGCAATTCGTTCCAGTCATTGGCAGCAGAGAACTGGAAGGAAAGGCGGCCAAAGGAGGTGTTGGCTTTGGAGGTGACCAGTGAGATATACCTGCTGGAGCGCATGCTCCGGGTGGGTGTTGCTATGGTGACCAGTGAGCTGAGATAGGGCTGGGATTTACCTAATAAAGACTTATAGATGACCTGGAGCCAGTGGGTTTGGCGACGAATATGTAATGAGGGCCAGCCAACGAGAGAATACAGGTCGCAGTGGTGGGTAGTATATGGGGCTTTGGTAACAAAACGGATGGCACTGTGATAGATTACATCCAATTTGCTGAGCAGAGTGTTGGAGGCTAATTTGTAAATGACATCACCGAAATCAAGGATCGGTAGGATAGTCAGTTTTACAAGGGCAAGTTTGGCAGCATGAGTGAAGGAGGCTTTGTTGCGAAATAGGAAGCCGATTCTGGATTTAATTTTGGATTGGAGATGGTTGATGTGAGTCTGGAAGTTGAGTTTACAGTCTAACCAGACGCCTAGGTATTTGTAGGTGTCCACGTATTCTAAGTCGGATCCGTCAAGAGTAGTGATGATGGTCCGGTGGGCAGGTGCGGGCAGCGTTCGATAGAAAAGCATGCATTTGGTTTTACTAGCATTTAAGAGCAGTTGGAGGCCACGGAAGGAGTGTTGTATGGCGTTGAAGCTTGTTTGAAAGTTAGTAGTTAGTAAACACAGTGTCCAAAGAGGGGCTCGATGTATACAGAATGGTGTCGTCTGCGTAGAGATGGATCAGAGAGTCACCAGCAGCGAGAGCGACATTATTGATGTATATAGAGAAAAGGGTTGGCCCAAGAATTGAACCCTGTTCACTTGTGCAAGTGGCTGCCAGTTTGTCAATATGTTTTAAGACATATTGTATGTGAGAGCATCGAGTAAATACTGTACATGACCCAAAGTATGTGGACACCTGCTTGTCGAACATATCATTCCAAAATCATGGGCATTAATATGGAGTTGGTCCCCCCTTTGCTGCTATAACAGCCTCCACTCTTCAGGGAAGGCTTTCCAGTAGATGTTGGAACATTGCTGCGGAGACTTGCTTCCATTCAGCCACAAGAACATTAGTGAGGTCGGGCACTGATGTTGGCATTCCAATTCATCCCAAAGGTGTTAAATGGGGTTGAGGTCAGGGCTCTGTGCAGGCCACACCGATCTCGACAAACCAATTGTGTATGGACCTCACTTTGTGCACGGGGGCATTGTCATGCTGAAACAGGAAAGGGTCTTTCCCCAAACTGTTGGAAATACATAATCGTCTAGAATGTCAGTGTAGGCTGTAGCGTTAAGATTTCCCTTCACTGGAACTAAGGGGCCTATCCCAAATCATGAAAAACAGCCCCAGTCCATTACTTCTCCTACACCAAACTTTGCAGTTGGCACTATGCATTGGGGCAGCTAGCGTTCTCCTAACATCCGCCAAACCCAGCTTTGTCCATCGGACTGCCAGATGGTGAAGCATGATTCATCACTCCAGAGAATACGTTTCCACTGCTCCAGAGTCCAATGGCATCTTCGGCCATGGAAACCCATTTCATGAACCTCCCGACGAACAGTTCTTGTGTCGGTATTAATATAAGGCTGTAATGTGTTGTTGCAACCAAGGACAGAGATTTTTACAGCTTGTGTGGCCTACTACTTCGTGGCTGAGCTGTTGTTGCTCCTAGATGTTTCAACTTTACAATAACAGCACTTACAGTTGACCGGGGCAGCTGACCGGGGAGCTGGGCGATTAACCGGGCCCGGACTGGGCACCGGTGGAGCGGTCTGCTCTGGCTCTGGAGTGGAGCAGACGGCTGGACCCGGAATGGGCACTGGTGGAGCGGACTGATCTGGCTCTGGAGCGGAGCAGACGGCCGGACCCGGAATGGGCACCGGTGGAGCGGACTGCTCAGGCACTGGAGCGGAGCAGACGTCCGGAAACGGAATGGGCACCGGTGGAGCTTCCACCGCGGACCTTCGCTGGAGGCTCCGGGCTGCGGGCCTTCGCTGGAGGCTCCGGGCTGCGGGCCTTCGCTGGAGGCTCCGGGCTGCGGGCCTTCGCTGGAGGCTCCGGGCTGCGGGCCTTCGCTGGAGGCTCCGGGCTGCGGGCCTTCGCTGGAGGCTCCGGGCTGCGGACCTTCGCTGGAGGCTCCGGGCTGCGGACCTTCGCTGGAGGCTCCGGGCTAGCCATAAGCCTCGTCACTAGAGCCCATCGGTGCTGAGAATCCTTCTCCTCCCCTATTTGAAGGATCCGCGGATCCCTCGGCGCCTCCAGAGGAAGAGTGTTCCAGGCTCTCCACCACCTCGTCTGCTCCTCCTCTGACCTCTTGAAAAAACCCTCTGGTCTCTCCCTATTGTGGATCGTGGGAAGACGAAGTGGTGGGCGATCCTCTTCCTCCAGCCTTTCCGGGTGCTGAGAGCGCATCGATGGTGTGGTGCGTGGAGTCGGCACGGACCTTACCGAGCTCTGTGACGGCGCTGGAGGCACCGGGTTGGGCGCACGCACTGGAGGTCGGGTGCGGGGAGTAGAGCAGAGGTCCGGACCCGGACTGGACATTGGTGAAGCGGACTGCTCTGGCATGGGGGTGGAGTAGACGATCGGACCCGGACTGGGGATGTTCACCTTGGGCACCACTAACTCCAGATCCCTCCTCTCGCTCTCACACTCCATATTAAGCCAACATAGCTCTTTTATCCTCTCATACTCCTCCCTCCGGTATTTCGGCCTCGCCCACATTGGGAGTGATACTGGTTCGTCTTCCTCCTCCTCCTCTGAGTCCGTCTCGAATCCCCCGAGGAGTTCCGTGTCCGTATACCGACGAGGGGCAATCTCTCTCCCCGTCTCTCCCCAGTTACGCTGCTTGGTCTCGTAGTGGTGGGTTATTCTGTCACAAGTGGGTGTATGGAGCGACCAAGACGCAGCGCAGGGATTATAGTTCGACATTTTTAATACTATGTATATAATAGACATGAACGAACTATCCAACACAAAAACAACAAAACGATACCAACGTAAATTGGCACACTTACTGTTCCGTGAGCTTCGAAATGTACACGATAAGTAGCACACTGACGTTTCACCGTGACTGGAGAATGAATAACCCACAACCCGGTGTGAAACCTACAAACCTATGTAAGATCCCTAATTAGAGACAATGCGCAGCAGCTGCCTCTAATTAGGGATCCAACACAAACCACCACCAGATACAGAAAGAATAGACCTGTCAGACTCTGACCATGGCTACATAGAGAAGCAAATAGGCATCTCTATGGCCAGAGCCTGACAGTGAGGATAGTCCTCTGCTGTCAGACACAATGTAACACAACATCTGACTGTCCAGTTTCCCCTCAGAAATCAATGGAACCCCTTCAACACAGGTTCCCTGAGCTCCTTGTGACACTGATTAATAGAAAGCCATCTGAGAATGCAGTACAGGGACAGAACAAGTCGCTAGATAACGGCATCATTAACAACACAGCTGCATCCACATGCTGCATCCAACTTAATCACAACCAATTACATTCGTGGACTGTTGATCCTCAGTCTCTCAATGGTTGTTTCAGTCCACCTGCCCCGAGCGTATTGGGCAGGAGGAAGACTTTATTGATAAATTATTTATGTTTGTGTTATTAATGCAGAAATACACTTCCTCCTCCTCGCTACAGTGAGTCAGTGTGACTGAACTGGTAATTAATCCATAGCAATCATGAGTGTGCTTCCTACACACATCCTATTATAGAGACTGAACTAATTTCACGTTCACCCTTGGCTTGGTTCAGATAAAGCAGGCAGTAATAGCTTTGGATAATATTTCACAGGGTTTATCAATACTCATTGCCATTACTTGCCAGGTCGCAGTTGTAAATGAGAACTTGTTCTCAACTGGCCTACCTGGTTAAATAAAGGTGAAATAAAACAAATTTAAAAAACTGTGAGTTTACACATGTTCTCAGCCCTGTGCAAGATGAGACAATATTGTATGTGTCCAAAATGGCACCCTATTCTTTATAGTACCCCATAGGGCCCTGGTCAAAAGTAGTGCACTGTGTAGGGAATAGGGTGCCATTTGGAATGTTGACAATATTGTTACGGCTCTTATCCAAATGGATCAGTTCCAGACGCTGGGAATGTGGAGACCTGAAATTAGAAATTCGACTTCAGAGGATGTGACTTCATAAGAGGAGCAGGACCAAGAGAATAAGTCAGAGAGAGGGAGAGAGAGAGAGAGAGAGAGAGAGAGACAGAGAGAGAGAGAGAGACAGAGAGAGAGACAGAGAGAGAGAGAGAGAGAGAGAGACAGATCAAGAGAGCGAGAGAGAGAGAGAGAGAGAGAGAGCATGAGACAGATCAAGAGAGAGAGAGAGAGAGAGAGAGATCAAGAGAGAGAGAGAGATCAAGAGAGAGAGAGAGAGAGAGAGAGATAGATAGAGACAGATCAAGGGAGAGCGAGAGAGAGTGAAAGAGAGCGAGAGAGAGCGAGAGATTGTGTGTGTGTGAGCGCATGTTAGGGATTGAGAGAAATTGAGCCTGCACTGCAGTGGCTGTGTTTAAGAGGTTGATGCATTGGTTTAATTTGATGGCTCTCTATTTACAGACACCCAGAGAAACCAGCAGCAACATTTCCAGAGACAAAGTGTGTTTGCGTCCCAAATGGCACCCCGTTTGGGATGTAGCCAGAATGTACCTGCAGCAGCAGCTCTGTTCCAAGCACCATCTCTTTGTTCTTATACTGTAATTGAACACTTGATTATCTACTATCTCTCTCCCTATGTCCGATTCCCTTTATCTCTCTCTCTCTCCCTCTCCCTCCCATTCCCTCTCTCCCTATCTAGAGGCAACACCACAGTGCTCTGAGACAAAGGACAACCAGATCTAATGGAAATAGAATGATCATAAAATGACCTCCAGGTTCTGGTGAGGACATCGTCCTCAGTATTTAACCAACTATACTTTTCCTCTCTTCCATTCCTCCCACAGGGATTCTAGAACCATTAGCAAAACAATGTCTGCATTCCAAATGGCACACTATTCCCTTTGCAGTGTACTACTTTTGAACAGGGCCCATACTTACACTTCTGTTAATTTATAGAACACATTAGCAGGAAGATTAACTAGAAACTAGAAACTAGTCTGTCTGTTACATAACAGACAGTTGTTTCAGAAATATGGATTATATTCTACACACAAAACACCCAACAGACAGCAGACAAGGTTTCATCACCAAGATCTTTCAAAGAGTTCTCTACTAGGACGAAAAAGCTGTGTTTTCTGCTGTTTCTGTCTGACAGTAGAGTTCTATCGAACTCTATGTGGTTAATTTTTGTCTGGTCCCCAATTAGAGGCAGCTGCTATGCGTTGTCTCTAATTGGGGACCCTGTTTAAGTTGACCTCTTTCCCACCTGCATTGTGGGATATTATTGTGTTTTTCACACACACACACACACACACACGTTTCGGTTGTGTTTGCGCCTTTTTCTTGTTTTTTGTAGTCTTAATAAAGTATGACTAACTTATACAGCGCTGCGCCTTGGTCCATTCATACACACCACCGTGACAGTTAAATTGTCTAGCTGAAGAACCCTGACTGAAGAGAAACAACATGGCTACTAACTCCAACAAACAGAAGATGGCTACTAACTCCAATAAACTGAACATGGCTACTAACTCCAACAAACAGAACATGGTTAATAACTTCACCAAATATCTTATACACTAGTATTTTTTGTCTCACTGTTTTTGCAGCACATACTAAAGCAAAACAGACCATGATGTTAGTAAGAACACCCAAAACAAGCAATCTATAACACAATCTATAATTCATCAACATCAGTAAAAGCAGAAAAACTGAACTTCCCGGAATGTCCAAACCCTTCCCCAGATCAGATTCAGGCTCCCAAGTGGCGCAGTGGTCTAAGACAAAGCATCCCAGTGTCTGTCACTACAGACAACCTGGTTCGAATCCAGACTGTATCACAACAGGCCGTGAATGGGAGTCCCGGCCGTGATGGTCCAGCATCATCTGAGTTTGGCCGGTGTAGGCCGTCATTGTGAATAAGAATTTGTTCTTAACTGGCTTGCCTAATTAAGTAAAATTAAAATCAGAGTAGAAACACAGCAGAACGTTCCAGCGCTGTCTATATAGAACTCTCACTAGCAAGACAAACACACTCAGTATCCTACTTCACATAGATCTGTACTGTAGCTCTGCTCAATATCTCTCTGGCAACGTTCTCCAGCCTACTGCTGATGAATGGTCATGGTGTTTTCTGGACTTCATGAGAAATCATTAACCATATGACCTCTGTCAATAGAGGCTAAGCTGCCGCATAAACTATTCATTACACAGTTAACACACATCTACTTCCTCTGTGGAATAAACTGCACTTCTCTCCAGTGGTTATGTCCAAATGGCAACCTATTCCTTACATAGTGCACTACTTTTGCCCGGAGCCCAATAGGATGCCATTTGAGACAAAGTTCTAACCTGACCTGTAGGATATATACAGTACTGCTTCCAACCATATAGGCCTGTATCAGAACCTGGCCCTCGGAGCCTTCTGAATAGTTTCAGAGAGAAAAGCTGAGAGAGGAAGATGACATGACAGTTCAGAGGGACTTTGACTTCAAACACAGCAGACAGCAGCCTCATGGCAGCCTGTTACTACACAGAGAGAAGATGCCTGTCATCTCTGGACCTGGGGTGTGTGAGTGTGAGTGGTGTGTGGTGTGTGTGAGTGTGTGAGTGGTGTGTGTGAGTGTGTGAGTGGTGTGTGTGAGTGTGTGAGTGGTGTGTGTGAGTGTGTGAGTGGTGTGTGTGAGTGTGTGAGTGGTGTGTGTGAGTGTGTGAGTGGTGTGTGGTGTGTGTGAGTGTGTGAGTGGTGTGTGTGAGTGTGTGAGTGGTGTGTGTGAGTGTGTGAGTGTTTACCCAGTCCTTTAGGTGTAATACCACTGCTGGCCTCGGGGTTGCAGGTCCAGTAGTAGTACTTTAGACTGTGCATCAGTTGCAGCACTGTCCCAATACGGCGGATGGTGTTGTAGATGGTTGCTGTGCCGATAAACTCTGCAGACAGGTACGTGTACAGAGAGAGCTGGACCTGAGGCGAGAGTACACGCATGCACAAATACACACACACACACACACACACACACACACACACACACACACACACACACACACACACACACACACACACACACACACACACACACACACACACACACACACACACACACACACACACACACACACACACACACACACACACACACACAGACACACAGACAGACAGACAGACACACACAAACAAAACATTAACCTACATGTATACCCAGTGATTGTACATATATATAGATATCAGGTCTAATCCTTTATAACCCACTTCAGGCTGCTCAACGTATTATATTAAGGTTGTGAACTGGTTGTATTAAGTGAAGGCTGTATTAAAGAGGTTCAAGCTGCGCTGAGCCCATCATCCTCCCTACAGGTGTAGAACAGAGAGCAAGACAGGCTGCTGTGGCTGAACCCACATTACACTCTATTAGAACACACTATAATAGTCTCCTCTCCTCAGCCCCCTCTCATTTCCTCTCCCCTCCTCTCTCTCCCCCTCTCCACTCCTCTCTCAACCCAGCTCCTCTGATCTGCCTCATCCCCTTCTTCAAGGGTCACTATGTATTTTGACTCCAACTTTTCAATATTTCTCAGGGCTGAGGAGCTGATTGTGACAGCAGGCAGTAAATATCAGTCAGTGGTTTTCAATACAGAGGACAAAATATCCACTAATATCAGGACCCTAAAATATGTTCTATTACATATTGGATCATGGTAGTAGTGAGTATTGCTCTAAACAGTCTTCAGTGAGTCAGAACTCAGGTGGGTTACCATGGAGCTACCTGGACCCAGTGGAACCAGATTGGGTGGGGCTCACCTTTATGTGAACGAGGTCTACCTTGGCGGGGGGTGTGGGGATGGAGCTTACCTTGGCGGGGGGTGTGGGGTCAGGGTTTACCTTGAAGGGGGTGTGGGGGCAGGGCTTACCTTGGCGGGGGTGTGTATCCAGATGGCTGCGTTGAACAGGATGTGGTCACAGAGCTGTTTGAGGAGTGGCGTTCCATGGGTTAACCCATCCAGGTACTTAGCGAAGGACAGGAACTGCTCCAGGACCGCACGAGTGATGTGGACCCTGGAGGACTGCAGTTACAGGGAATGGTCAGACCACTGGATACTCAATCAATCACCAGTCAATCAATCAATAATATATAACTATAAGCCAACCATAGAGTTGTGTAGAGGGTTCACTTGCCACTAAGCCATTTTAGCATGGGCAGTGCTTTTGAGGAGTAGTAGTCAACTGGGATGTATATACATTTCACCAAAAAAGCAAAGTTTGAGAGCATTTGACTGAGCGTCCAGGAGTCCATATGTTATTATTGTTGTCTGTCTTTCTGTCACATGTCTCCTGACCAGGTAGAGGTAGTCTCTCCTAATATTCTAGCTGTGGTATAAACAGATCTAAACCAGATGGCAGGATGGTGTGAGTGTGAGAGAGCTGGCAGCGGGAGGGAGAGGAGACAGAGACAGAGACAGAGAGAGAGAGAGAGAGAGAGAGAGAGAGAGAGAGAGAGAGAGAGAGAGAGAGAGAGATAAAGTGCTTCCCCTGCCTGGTCCCTATAACAGCCACCTGTTCCTGGCCCTGCTGGACTCCGATGGATAGATGTCAAGATACTACAGGACAGTCTGTCTGTGTCCAAAAATGCCCCGTAGGGCTCTGGTCAAAAGAAGTGCACTATGTAGGGAATAGGATGCCATTTTGGACACAACCTGACAGTGGCTGTCTGGGGAAGCAGTGAGGCTACATACCCTTCAAAACAGAAAGTGGATTCTTCTTCCAAATATCTTCCTTACCTCTGTGCCTCTTTTATCTGTGGTTTGATCGTATCAGTCTGAGGGCTACTGGGCTCCATGTTTCAAACAGCATTACAGAGTCTGTCTGACTGGCAGATGCCCTGTTGTTTCCCTGTCTGTTTAAGAACCATGGATCTATTTCTGGTCCTCCTCTGATATCCTTTGACTGAGAGTGAGGAGTAAAGAGGCTTTTGAACTACAGCATATTAAGGGACATTGGTTGAAAGATATCTATCTATAAATAACTGTCATCAGCTGTTGCCAGGCACACCATAGAAAGTAAGAAAAGGTAAACTTAAATTGCACTCTACTCCCTATGTAGTGCACTACCTTTTGACCAGAGCCCTATTAGGCCAAACCAAACCCTGTAGCTTTGGTAAAATGTAGAGCACTATATGGGGAATAGTGTGCCATTTGAGGTACAATGTAAGATGTACTGATTTAATTGATTTGTTTTGATTGATTGATTGAAATGATTGGATCATTAAAAACCCATAAAGCCACAACATCATAGCAAAGCAGTACATACACAACTATGGAAGATGACAAAGAGTCCATGCTTTATCTCCAGTCTACCTTCTCCAGCAGAAACCCGATTACAAGGAATCCTTTCCCTCCCAGCATCTGTTCCTGCATTGCCACCGAACTCTTCAACAGGTCAACCAGGAAGACCAGGAGGGTGGCACTGCAACACACATACACACAGGTTTATAAGGACACGGATACACATCAGGAGGTGTGCAGGAATGTGCATAAAAAAAGCCAAATGTGTCAAAATGTAGATAAATTGCTCCTCTACTGTGCAATACCATCATTATATCATACAGTATGGTGGTCCTAGGGCTGTCTGTATCTCAGTATAGTGGTCCTAGGGCTGTCTGTATCTCAGTATAGTGGTCCTAGGGCTGTCTGTATCTCAGTATAGTGGTCCTAGGGCTGTCTGTATCTCAGTATAGTGGTCCTAGGGCTGTCTGTATCTCAGTATAGTGGTCCTAGGGCTGTCTGTATCTCAGTAGTATCTCAGTATAGTGGTCCTAGGGCTGTCTGTATCTCAGTATGGTGGTCCTAGGGCTGTCTGTATCTCAGTATGGTGGTCCTAGGGCTGTCTGTATCTCAGTATGGTGGTCCTAGGGCTGTCTGTATCTCAGTAGTATCTCAGTATGGTGGTCCTAGGGCTGTCTGTATCTCAGTATAGTGGTCCTAGGGCTGTCTGTATCTCAGTAGTATCTCAGTATAGTGGTACTAGGGCTGTCTGTATCTCAGTAGTATCTCAGTATGGTGGTCCTAGGGCTGTCTGTATCTCAGTATGGTGGTCCTAGGGCTGTCTGTATCTCAGTATGGTGGTCCTAGGGCTGTCTGTATCTCAGTAGTATCTCAGTATGGTGGTCCTAGGGCTGTCTGTATCTCAGTATAGTGGTCCTAGGGCTGTCTGTATCTCAGTAGTATCTCAGTATAGTGGTCCTAGGGCTGTCTGTATCTCAGTAGTATCTCAGTATAGTGGTCCTAGGGCTGTCTGTATCTCAGTATAGTGGTCCTAGGGCTGTCTGTATCTCAGTAGTATCTTAGTATAGTGGTCCTAGGGCTGTCTGTATCTCAGTAGTATCTCAGTATAGTGGTCCTAGGGCTGTCTGTATCTCAGTATAGTGGTCCTAGGGCTGTCTGTATCTCAGTATAGTGGTCCTAGGGCTGTCTGTATCTCAGTATAGTGGTCCTAGGGCTGTCTGTATCTCAGTATAGTGGTCCTAGGGCTGTCTGTATCTCAGTAGTATCTCAGTATAGTGGTCCTAGGGCTGTCTGTATCTCAGTAGTGTAGATTCTCCTGTACTATCTCTAGGCATGAACCCTGTTCCTCTGAGATCCTAAAAATCAGGTAGTCAAAAGGGAAAATTATATAAGGCAGCAGCAGAATTAGATTATTATTTAACCTTTATTTAACTATGCAAGTCAGTTAAGAACAAATTCTTATTTACAATGACGGCCTACACCGACACTCTGACGACGCTGGGCCAATTGTGCACTGCCCTACAGTCTGGATTCGAACAAAGTTGTCTGTATTGGCGTCTCTAGCACTGAGATGCAGTGCCTTAGACCACTGCGCCAATTGGGAGCCCAAGGAGATAGGCAGAGAGACAGAGGGACATACAGAGGATAAGCTAATTCAAGGTCATCTTCTGAGGAAGTCAGCAATCAGATCCCAGTCTCATCTCCTAGCCCCAGCCTTCTCTCCTAGTCCCAGCGCCCAGCCTCATCTCCTAGCCACAGCCTTCTCTCCTAGCCCCAGCCTTCTCTCCTAGCCCCAGCACCCAGCCTCATCTCCTAGCCCCAGCCTTCTCTCCTAGCCCCAGCTCCCAGCCTCATCTCCTAGCCCAGCCTTCTCTCCTAGCCCCAGCTCCCAGCCTCATCTCCTAGCCACAGCCTTCTCTCCTAGCCCCAGCACCCAGCCTCATCTCCTAGCCCCAGCCTTCTCTCCTAGCCCCAGCTCCCAGCCTCATCTCCTAGCCCCAGCCTTCTCTCCTAGCCCCAACTCCCAGCCTAATCTCCTAGCCCCAGCTTTCTCTCCTAGCCCCAGCTCCCAGCCTCATCTCCTAGCCACAGCCTTCTCTCCTAGCCACAGCCCCAGCCTCATCTCCTAGCCCCAGCCTTCTCTCCTAGACCCAGCATCATCTCCTAGCCACAATCTTCTCTCCTAGCCCCAGCCTTCTTTCCTAGCCCCAGCCTCATCTCCTAGTCCCAGCCTCATCTCCTAGCCCCAGCCTTCTCTCCAAGCCCAAGCCTCATCTCCTAGTCCCAGCTCCAACCCTCATCTTCTTGCCCCAGCCCATCTCCTAGTCCTTTTATCAGTCTCTAATCCTAAGGACATGGTGTCCTCTGAGAAGAAGTGGGGGGGCTGTTTACTGCTGCATTGGGGTCAGTTACTGTCTTTGTAGTGGGTCCCTCAGTTAAAGCCTGTTCTGGCAGAGTGACTGTGTCTTGGCAGTGTGACAGAGGCTTTTTCTGACACTCGCTAATCCGCTTTCCTCCCATCCTCCAGAGGGACTCTCTCCAGGTCCAGACACATCACAAGGACACAGTGAGGACTGCACAGATCTGCAGGACAAGAGCCAGTGTAGTGGGGAGAGATGATGACCTTCTTAGACTCTATACAGACTGCGTTTGCAACTGGCTGGTGCCAGCACAGCGAGTGGTCAATCATGATTCATGGCATTTATTAATTTCAATTCAAAGGGCTTTATTGGCATGGGAAACACTTCATTAGGTACACCTTGCTAGTGCCGGGTTGGACCCCCTTTTGCCTTCAGAACTGGCTTAATTCTTCGTGGCATAGATTCAACAAGGTGCTGGAAACATTCCTCAGAGATTTTGGTCCATATTGACATTATAGCATCACTCAGTTGCTGCAGATTTGTCGGCTGCACATCCATGATGTGAATCTCCTGTTCCACCACATCCCAAAGGTGCTCTATTGGATTGAGATCTAGTGACTGTGGAGGCCATTTGAGTACAGTGAACTCATTGTCATGTTCAAGAAACCAGTTTGAGATGATGCGAGCTTTGTGACATGGCGCGTTATCCTGCTGGAAGTAGCCATTAGAAGATGGGTACACTGTGGTCATAAAGGGATGGACATGGTCAGTAACAATACTCAGGTAGGCTGTGGTGTTTAAACAATGCTCAATTGGTACTAAGGGGCCCAAAGTGTGCCAAAATATCCCCCACACCATTATATCACCACCACCAGCCTGAACCGTTGATACAAGGCAGGATGGATCCATGCTTTCATCTTGTTTACACCAAATTCTACCATCTGAATGTCGCAGCAGAAATTGGGACTCATCAAACCACAAAGCACAAATTGGGAATCATCAGACCAGGCAACGTTTTTCCAATCTTCTATTGTCCAATTTTGGTGGGCCCGTGCAAATTGTGGCCTCAGTTTCCTGTTCTTAGCTGACAGGAGTGGCACCCGGTGTGGTCTTCTGCTGCTGTAGGCCATCTGCTTCAATGTTCGACGTGTTGTGCGTTCAGAGATGCTCCACTGCATACCTTGGTTGTAACAAGTGGTTATTTGAGTTACTGTTGCCTTTCTATCAGCTCCAACCAGCCCGGTCATTCTCCTCTGACCTCTGCCATCAAAAAGGCATTTTCGCCGAGAGAACTGCTGCTCACTGGATATTTTCAAATTTTCGGACCATTCTCTGTAAACCCTAGAGATGGTTGTGCAGAAAAATCCCAGTAGATCAGCACTTTCTGAAATACTCAAACCAGCCCGTCTGGCACCAACAACTATGCCACGTTCAAAGTCCCTTAAATCACCTTTCTTCCCCATTCTGATGCTTGGTTTGAACTTCAGCAGACCATGTCTACATGCCTAAATGCATTGAGTTGCTGCCAGGTGATTGGCTGATTAGATATTTGCGTTAATGTCACAAGAATTTCTATCTCAATGTTCTAAATGAACTATTTCATAACTCTATCTGTATCCTGAAGGTTGTAAGGCTTCAGTTTTTAATAATACAGACAGAGCTCCAGCTTGCAATGGTCAGTTCTTTATTCAGAGAGCTCTGAGCAATCATACAATGTACATATTATTTTATACTTTTAATACGACTCGGAATAAGCCAATAAGAAGCTTCCAGTCCATCTTCTGCAAGCTTGCACAACAGCCTTTTGTTGTCATGTGGTTAGCTTCTGGTTTCATAAGTATCTGGTCACATGTATACAGTCACAAGACTGTCATTAGGCCAATATACATCTTCATCACGCATCGTGTGACTCTTGCTAAATGACCATAGGCTGTGCTCCTTTATTCTAAGCATGTACACACACATTATCAAGATTATAGTCTTAGCTGTTTGCAAGTTGTCTTACAGTATACATACTTTCAGGGTGGAAAACTTTAGTCATTACTTTTAACACTTAAATTCTTCTATCAGTTAACGAGCAGTTGAAACAGTGTACCTAATGAGTGTATGTTTACATTGCCAAAGAAAGTGAAATAGATCAACAAAAGTGAAATAAACAATAAAAAACAGTAAATATTACACTCACACAAGTTTCAAAGGAATAGAGACATTTCAAATGTCATATTATGGCTTTGTACAGTTATAAAAATAGTTAAAGTACAAAATGGGAAAATAAATAAACATAAATATGGGTTGTATTTACAATGGCCCTTTTCTTGTGGCAAGAGGTCACAAATCTTGTTGCTGTGATGGCACACTGTGGTATTTCACTCAGAAGATATGGGAGTTTATCAAAATTTGATATTTTGTGGGTCTGTGTAATCTGAGGGAAATACTGTATGTGTCTCTAATATGGTCATACATTTTGCAGGAGGTTAGGAAATGTAGCTCAGTTTCCACCTCATTTTGTGGGCAGTGTGCACATAGCCTGTCTTCTCTGCCTACGGTGGCTTCTCTCAATAACAAGGCTATGCTCACTGAGTCTGTTCATAGTCAAAGCTTTCCTTAATTTTGGGTCAGTCACAGTGGTCAGTTATTCTGCCACTGTGTACTCTCTGTTTGCGGCCATATACAGTCGTATGCAAAAGTTTGGGCACCCCTCTGAGGCTGCATAATAATTTACTCTGTCGTCACAGAAAATGATCACAGTGGCATGCCATTCATTTTCTAATAAAAGCCGAGTACTGGGGTATTGTCCAGACAAAGATTTTTAGTGTAGCAATATTAAGTTGTTTGAAATTAAATCATATGTGAAAAATAGGCTATGGAAAAATGTGGGCACCCTTGTCATTCTGTTGATTTGAATACCTGTAACTACTTAGCACTGATTAATTGGAACACACAATTGGTTTGGTGAGCTCATTAAGCCTTGAACTTCATAGACAAGTGCATCCAATCATGAGAAAAGGTATTTAAGGTGGCCAATTGCAAGTTGTTGCTCTCTTTGACTCTCCTCTGAAGAGTGGCAACATGGGGGCCTCAAAACAACTCTCAAATGACCTGAAAACAAAGATTGTTCAACATTATGGTTTAGGGGAAGGCTACAAAAAGCTATCGCAGAGATGTAAGCTGTCAGTGTCCACTGTGAGGAACATAGTGAGGAAATGGAAGACCACAGGCACAGTTCTTGTTAAGGCCAGAAGTGGCAAGCCAAGTAAAATATCGGAGAGGCAAAGGTGAAGGATGGTGAGAACGGTCAAAAACAGACCACAGACCACCTCCAAAGACCTACAACATCATCTTGCTGCAGATGGTGTCACTGTGCATCGTTCAACAATTCAGCGCACTTTGCACAAGGAGAAGCTGTACGGGAGAGTGATGCGGAAGAAGCCTTTTCTGCACACACGCCACAAACGCACATTTGGACAAGCCAGCTTCATTTTGGAATAAGGTGCTGTGGACTGATGAAACAAAGATTGAGTTATTTGGTCATAACAAGGGGCGTTATGCATGGCGGCAAAAGAACACAGCGTTCCAAGAAAAACACTTGCTACCCACAGTAAAATTTGGTGGGGGTTCCATCATGCTGTGGGGCTGTGTGGCCAGTGCCGGTACTGGGAATCTTGTTAAAGTTGAGGGTCGCATGGATTCCACTCAATATCAGCAGATTCTTGAGAATAATGTTGAAGAATCAGTCACAAAGTTGAAGTTATGCCTGAGCTGGATATTTCAACAAGACAACGACCCAAAACACTGCTCAAAATCTACCCGGGAATTTATGCAGAGAAACAAGTACAATGTTCTGGAATGGCTATCCCAGTCCCCAGACCTGAATATCATTGAGAATCTGTGGGATGATTTGAATCGGGCTGTCCATGTTCGGCAACCATCAAACCTAACTGAACTGGAGATGTTTTGTAAGGAGGAATGGTCCAAAATACCTTCATCCAGAATCCAGACACTCATTAGAGGCTATAGGAAGCGTCTAGAGGCTGTTATTTTAGCAAAAGGAGGCTCTACTAAATATTGATGTGATTTTTCTGTTGGGGTGCCCAAATTTATGCACCTGTCTAATTTCGTTTTGATGCATATTGCACATTTTCTGTTAATCCAATAAACCTAATTTCACTACTGAAATATTACTGTGTCCATCAGTTATTTGATAGATCAAAATGAAATTGCTGATCCAAACACCCAATTTTTTATAAATGGAAATCATGGAAATTGTCAGGGGTGCCCAAAATTTTGCATACGACTGTACTGTAGAATTCCAGTTTGCTCTTATTTTTTTGTAAATTCTTTCCAATGTGTCAAGTAATTATCTTTTCGTTTTCTCGTGATTTGGTTAGATCTAATTACTGGGGCTCTGTGGGGTCTGTTTGTGTTTGTGAACTGAGCCCCAGGACCAGCTTGCTTAGGGGACTCTTCTCTAGGTTAATTTCTCTGTAGATGATGGCTTTGTTATGGAAGGTTTGGGAAACGCTTCCTTTTAGGTGGCTGTAGAGTTTAACGGCTCTTATATGGATTTCAGTGGGTATCGGCCTAATTCTGCTCTTTATGGATTACACTGTACACAGAGGATGTTTTTGCAGAATTCTCAATTTGGTGTTTGTCCCATTTTGTTCATTCTTGGTTGGTGAGTGGATCCCAGACCTCACAACCATAAAGGGCAATGGGTTCTATAACTGATTGAAGTATTTTTTGCCAGATCCTAATTGGGATGCAGAATTTTATGATCCTTTTGATGACGTAGAAGGTCCTTCGTGCCTTTTCTCTCAGATCGTTCACAGCTTTGTGGAAGCTACCTGTGGTGCTGATGTTTAGGCCGAGGTAGGTATAGTTTTTTGTGTGCTCTAGGGCTATTATTGTCATGTTTGGATTGTTTCAAGAGCTCGAATAGCTGAACAGTTTGCTATGTCTTGTTGTACTGTACGTGTTCTGATTGATGTCTTTTCAGAAAGACTGGTCAGAATTGTATGATCGGCTGATGGCTTATCAGATGGGCAGCTTCCTGGTGTCCTGTCTTACACTAACATTTAGGGGTTTGATAATTAGATTAAATCCGGGTGTGATGTCCTTCCTTTTTTTTTCTTCAGAAAAGTGCAAAGAAATGTTCATTTAGGTTGGGGGTTGATTTCCGTTTTTCCGAGGATAAAAGGTTGGAGTCTCTTTTGGTTCATCGAGACCTTGTTTACAAGCTCAATGTGTGTACAGACACACATTAGACTTTTTCTCTCAGAGGTTAATCTAAAAGTCTTATTTGTGATAGATGTTTTATTCTGTATAATGTATTTCATGTACACTTTAAATTAGTGTTAATTCATTTGTGACTAATACATCTGTTTTATTTGAACTGTTTGATTGAATTTACATTCACAATGAAGTAGGACTATCTGTAAATCTTAAATTGTAGAGTTAATCACACAACACATAGCATATGTTTGGGTCCTAACTTTGCATCCCTGCGTTAAGGCTAACTCATCAGCAGAACCACTACAGTAACTCAGAGTTCACTAGCTGGCTTGGCTGGGCTGGTAGGGGATGGAACACTACCCAGCAGGCTCAGCCCCTGGCTGCACCAGATAGAGGGCCCTAGGCAGAGCAGAGCCTGACTCAGAGCTGCTGTGTGTGTGTCTCCCCAGTGTGGTCTCTGTCACTGAGCTAAATCAGGATTATGGCAGAGCTCTGATTGGAGCAGGGCTCAGTAGAGCGCTCTGACAAGGACAACACTGGACCTTCAGGACAAGGATCAGCAGGGAGGGGTAAATTAGAAAGTTAATTCTCAACATTCTCATAGTAGAAGACTAAGACACTCACTTGAAGATGTCAGAAACTTCCTGTACTCACCAGACGGTAGTCTCCAGCTGGGTCTCATGGTGCTGGTAGTTGTGCTGGGCGTTGGGTTGATGGTAGTCCAGCTGGGAGAAGAGAGGGAACAGCACCTGGATCCCTCCTATTGAGTGGATGGCACTGTGGATGGAGTGGGTCACTATGGCCTTCACATCCTACCAGGGAACAATACAGTGTTAGTTTACTTAATTATATGTGTATTAAAAGGACATGGGGTGAGACTAACCTGTTTTATAAGGACATGGGCCGAGACTAACCGGTTTTATAAGGACATGGGGTGAGACTAACCTGTTTTATAAGGACATGGGGTGAGACTAACCTGTTTTATAAGGACATGGGCCGAGACTAACCGGTTTTATAAGGACATGGGCAGGGACTAACCGGTTTTATAAGGACATGGGGTGAGACTAACCGGTTTTATAAGGACATGGGGTGAGACTTACAGTTACCGGTCAAATATATTGGCACCATTGCATGATTCACTATTTCTTCTAAAATAAGTTGAAATTGAAAAAACGTTTGGGTAAAAACTCAGTTCTATCAGTTTTAAAAAGAAAACATTATAAAGTGCAAGGGTGCCCATATATTTGACGGCATCTGTACCTGGACAAGGACATGTAGTGAAACAAACCTGTAGCATAAGGGCGTGGGGTGAGTGGACGAAGATGGAGGCATTCTCCTTGGGCGATGACTCCAGGCAGAGCTGGGCGTCTGTAGCCTTGGCGTTGTAGGTGAAGGAGATGGAGCTGGCCAGCTTCCCATCATACAGGACCTGCTTATGGTGCTCCGCCAGGTGGATGTCACTCTCTGACTTAAACTTAAACGTACTCTACAGAGAGGGGAGGAATAGAGAGAGAGAGAGAGAGAGAGAGAGAGAGAGAGAGAGGGAGAGAGACAGAAAGACAGAGAGAGGGAGAGGAGAAAGGTAGATGGGTAGAAAGGCAGAGAGAGAGAGAGAGAGATAGGGACAGACAGAGAGTGGGAGAAGAGAGAGAAGAGAGATGTGTTGAGGTATGGTAGCATGACAGCTCATTCCTCTACTAAACTGGAGGTACCATCCATACCTCAGCAGCAGTAGCAGTAGTGTCATATTTATATATTAATGGAACATGTTGCTGATCGTCTTAATGTAACCAATCCATTAAGGATGGCAGATGAGAGAGCAGCCCAATTATCAATTGGTATGTAATTAATCAGGAAATTAGGAATGTCCTCTCAACGGAGGAGAGATTAATGAATGAACAGTCACAGATATAGTGATGAGAGGCGAGATACATCCCTCTTCTAGCTACAGACATGATGATTCAGACGGAGAGAGATGAGACCTACACTGAAATAGTGGAGCCTCTCTCTCATGAAGAGATGTCGATAGCTGAGATAACAAGCAGAGTAGACCAGGCTCAGTAGACCAGACACACACTGAGACTATTAAGAACCCAGGACTGCTAGTTAACAACCTCCTGGAGCCTGGTAGAGTAGGCTCAGTCTGAAGGCCTCTACAGCCAGACAGAACATACAAATAAAAACCAGTAACAACGGGAGTGGGTGTCTCCTATACCCTGTTAGACTGCCCCGTCTGTCGGTGCCTCTTAGACCCTGTTAGACTGCCCTGTCTGTGCATGCAATGTATCCAGTGAACAGAACACTGTGCATGCAGTGTATCCAGTGTTAAGACACAGGACACATTCAAGCATAGCTCTTTGGATAGAGACACCAGGTAGCAGGGAACAGGAAACTGTAGCAAGCAGCATTGATTTTACAGATTGATAGGTGTAGCAGGCTGTGTGCATGTACCATTAAAGTTAATCCTACCCTAACCTAACCAATCAGTAAGCTAATTTAGTCAGCCCAGTACGTACCTTATAGCCCGCTCCCAGCTGATGAATGGCAAATATCTGAGCTGGGTTGAGAGCCTCAGAGAACACATAGATGGCCCCCAGCTGACCACAGAACACCCTGTTAGCATCAGCTGTCTCCGACGAACCCAGGAAGCACTTATCATAGCTCTGTAGAGGGAGAGGGAGGAGAGAGAGAGAGAGGAGACAGAGAGAGGAGAGGATCAGGGTTGTACAGGGACACAGAGAAATAAAAATGTTTTATAATAAAGCTCTATACAATGACACAAAGAGGGATATATATAACGTTCAAACATAAACCACAATGACCAAACTCTCTGGAAATGGTTAGGGCAAATAAGCGGACACTGAGACAGAGATGAGAGGATAGGGTCATGTCCTTTAAATCATCCAGCAGACTCAGAGAGAGAAAACATCATCCAAACTTCAAAGACAGCTGAGTAGCAGAGCAAGTAACAGACAAAAAAAATGATGACAGCTTTTGAATGGGAAAATTGGATAATTATGATTCTCAGGGCCTCTAATAGATTGCCACTCAGAGAGGAAGGCTGACAGACACTTAGGTCTGCATCCCAAATGCCCCCCTATACCCCTGTTAGTGCACTACCTTTGACTAGAGCCTATAGTGTGTGTGTGTGTGTGTACATGTATGTGTCTGTCCTTATAAACCTGTTTGGTAACCCCTGCCTTGTTGAGGTGGGTTATAATAATCTCCACCACACACACCCCATCCATCCCTAACTCTGTAGACAGCAGCCTTCAATCTTTCTCCCACATTACATTGAAGCTATTCTCTCAATTTGTCGTCTATTCTTCTACGGTCTTCCTGTCTTCAAAAATCTCCCTGATAAACGGTTACTTAAATGGAAGCTTTGAAAAATGCAGCTCTGCTTCCAGGAGTAAACTTTGCCACAGTGCTGAAACTCAATGAGCGCCACAGAGGATTTATGCATCTCTGGTCTGTGTCCCAAATGGCACCCTATTCCCTTTATAGTGCACTAATTTTGACCAGGGTGCATACAGAGAATAGGCTGCCATTTGAGACGCAATGTTGTCTCTGATGATTTCAAACTGTGGCAGATGATCAAATGCTGCACTTGCAACCACAAACATCACAACCACAAACATCACAACCACAAACATCAGAACCACAAACATCAGAACCACAAACATCACAGCCACAAACATCACAGCCACAAACATCACAGCCACAAACATCACAGCCACAAACATCACAACCACAAACATCACAACCACAAACATCACAACCACAAACATCACAACCACAAACATCACAACCACAAATATCACAACCACAAACATCACAACCACAAACATCACAACCACAAACATCTCAGCCACAAATATTACTACGACCACGGCTGTGTTCAGTGGGGAAGAAAACAGGGGGAAACGGAGAGAAGCAGGTAATAGTTCCACTTGTCCAATAACAAATGTTTCAAAACTGTTCAAAATGTGCTTGTGTGCCTTACTGAACACGACCTTGCAGGAGCTCACAACAGGAAGGAAAGGAGAGTCAGTCAATCAATCAATCAATCAATCAATCAATCAATCATGCATCAATCAAACAATCAACAAATCAATTAGCAATTAGGAGCCTTCTCACATCGCTGGTGTTGACGTGCCAGGCCATGTCGCCATAGGAGACCAGCTGACCATTGACATAGCAACGGATCTCACTGTTCCTCCAGCGGTTGTAGATATGGACGATGCTGATCATGTACCACTGAAACACAGAGAGGAGAGAGAGGGTTAGAGAGAGAGAGAGAGAGAGAGAGAGGGTTAGAGAGAGAGAGAGAGAGAGAGAGAGAGAGAGATAACACTAGAAACTACAACCCATTCAATCCCACTGTATGAACAGGGTTTTAAACACAGCTTATTGTGTTTGCATTGCAGTCACCCAGATCATCTAGAGACCAAATAGGATCATGTGATTCAGTAGTTATGATCTCATACATATTGCAGAGACAATAGCAGTATTACACAGGCCTACTGCATAGCATAGATAGAACAGTATTCCAGACCATACAGTTATCCATATATTCTGCCTGGTATAGACAACACAGTATTCCAGACCATACAGTTATCCATACATTCTGCCTGATATAGACAACACAGTATTCCAGACCATACAGTTATCCATACATTCTGCCTGGTATAGACAACACAGTATTCCAGACCATACAGTTATCCATACATTCTGCCTGGTATAGACAACACAGTATTCCAGACCATACAGTTATCCATACATTCTGCCTGGTATAGACAACACAGTATTCCAGACCATACAGTTATCCATACATTCTGCCTGGTATAGACAACACAGTATTCCAGACCATACAGTTATCCACGAGGCGGTTCTCTGATACATACGAAAATCTAACCTGTAAACGGATCATCTCAATTTAAGGCTTTAAATGAAGCA
This sequence comes from Thymallus thymallus, assembly GCA_023634145.1. NCBI lineage: Eukaryota > Metazoa > Chordata > Actinopteri > Salmoniformes > Salmonidae > Thymallus > Thymallus thymallus. The sequence continues at coordinate 16,416,325 of CM042378.1, forward strand.
GTTACAGCTGCGTCCCTCACTATGTTGATCTACAGCAGATCAAAAGGATTTAAACACATCATTAACATTACTATGGCAGAGTGGATCAGATTACTCCAGTTGACTATTAAGAGGCAATGCCCCCTTTAATTTTAATCACCAGGAGAGAAGATAATTGATTTGTGGATATCTTTAGATCAAAGTCTGCCCTCTACTTTAATGATCACTGATGACTTCACTAATAGAAACATTGACCTGGTGCAGAGAGGAGTGGACAAGAGGGTGAACTTAATTCCGTACATTTTATTATTATTACTATTTATTTTTAATTGAACCTTTATTTAACTAGGCAAGTCAGTTAAGAACACATTTTTATTTACAATGACGGCCTACAGCGGCCAAACCCGGACGATGCTGGGCCAATTGTGCGCCGCCCTATGGGACTCCCAATCAAGGCCGGTTGTGATACAGCCTGGATTCAAACCAGGGTGTCTGTAGTGACGCCTCTAGCACTGAGATGCAGTGTCTTAGACCACTGCACAACTCGGGAGCCCCAAGCCCAACATAGTGTTGCACTATGTACAGAATAGGGTGCCATGTCAGACACACCATGGTTGCTGACAGCTGTTTAACCGAAGGCTGTAATTGTCTGAGAGCAGCCTTGAGCCTTGAACCAGCCTGCTATCTTTACTGGGACAGAGGCAGGTAGGGTGTCAGACATCCCAAGCTACATTACCACTCCTCTCTACACTCTCATCTCATCTCACTGTACACCCAGCTGCTCCTGTGAGGAGGTCCCTGTGGGAGTGTTAAACAGAATATGTTACGACGTTCTCTCTCTCTCTGGTCTGAGGAAACTGGAGACACTGTCTGCTACTGGCTAGGCTTCTGATGGCAGTGCTGGCCAAGTCTAGTGGTGGCAGAAGTCTGGGGTATATTGAGATCCACATGTGGAGCCCAAACTTTTTGAGGGAGGGGAGGAGGAGGAGGAGAGGGATGAGTGTTTCATTATGACAGATGTTTGTCTATCCTAACAATTGTGCTGTATTTTCTGTCTCTGATGATCTGTTAATGAAGTCAAACTGCCCACATTGTCTATGATCTATTATGTCATATACTGCACCAAAACAGCAGAATTCAGTACTCCATACACAACATCCCTTTTCCAAAACATGCTGTAAAGTTGTATTAAGATGCTGTCACTGTTATATACCAGAGGCTGTATGCATCAAGCATCTCAGTGCTGATGAAGGATTGCCTTTTAGATCACAATGAATAAGATTACATGGATCCTAGATCAGCACTACTACTCGCAGGCTGCGTTTACACAGGCAGCCCAATTCAGATCTTTTGCCAATTATATGCATATCTGATGCCTATCTGATCTTTTTCCTAATGTGTAAACATCACAAAACCACATGGAATCTCATCTTTTGACTTTTTATACCGATTTATACCACCTCCATACATGGATCTCATTCCTGATTCAAACCCGATCCTCCATACGTGACCTCTGTCTGGACAGTCAGATTAGATTATTTTTTGCTCTGAAGTGGGTTTTTTGCCATGACCACCACCCCAACATTTAAAGGAACAGTGATAGGATATTAGCATTGCATCTGTGTGCTACTTCAGAGGCTACATCAGTGTGAATGCGCAAATATGATATGGGTCAAATTGAGTGTGGACAGTTAGAAGAAAATATTGGATACAGAAAGAACATCTGATTTGGGTAGGGTGGCTGTGTAAACATATGACCACAGAGATCATTAAGTGTTTTTCCTGATAGTACCCACATGGCAACAGGCTGGTGGTCAGGCCTCATCCATAACATTCTGACAAGATCAACACAGTCCTATAGAGCAGCAGACTGATGATCCTATTCTATCAGCAGCACCTCAACACACCATCACTTATATATGGGACCTGCACACTGCTACATACAGTAAGCCCTCTACTGATCATCAGCTATGTGACTTGTAGGCTAGTGTAAGCACACTGACCACTTGATCATTGATCACTAGCAGGGTAACAGATGAAACCTGGTCACCCTTGTAGTCTCCCCTTGCATGGCCGAACTGCTAGCGTTTCGGTGGCGCAAGTGGCTAAGAACGTTTCAGTCGCGTGTGTTTGCATGACAGAGGTCCTGGGTTCTGGTATCGGTTTGAAACGGTACAATTAAGCAAGCACAGTGATGTCCGTCAAAGCATCTCTTACCTTCCTAGGTTGAAAGTCATATTTGACACAGTGCTGGAAGCCTTTGCCTTTAGACTTCAGCGATGTCACGATCAGACAGTTGCCCACGAAATGGGCAGAGTAGCCGATTCCTTTACTGGTGCGAAAGCTGAAAAAGAAACAGTATCAAAATTACGAGGTGTGAACATTACATTTCTAATTTCAGATTGGAAAAATAATGCCTTTCTGTCACCGGAGGAATGATTATCTTGTTTCTATCAGGTTTATGTCAACCAAACACTATCCACACCAGAATGAGAATGATAGTAACTATTGTGTCTGTTTCTGAGTAATTAATGAGAACTTTTCCACTCTTCGCTCTCTCTGCCACTCCCTCTCTCATTCTCTCCCACTCCCTCTCTCATTCTCTCCCACTCCCTCTCTCATTCTCTCCCACTCCCTCTCTCATTCTCTCCCACTCCCTCTCTCATTCTCTCCCACTCCCTCTCTCATTCTCTCCCACTCCCATTCTCTCCCACTCCCTCTCTCATTCTCTCCCACTCCCTCTCTCATTCTCTCCCACTCCCTCTCTCATTCTCTCCCACTCCCTCTCTCATTCTCTCCCACTCCCTCTCTCATTCTCTCCCACTCCCTCTCTCATTCTCTCCCACTCCCTCTCATTCTCTCCCACTCCCTCTCTCATTCTCTCCCACTCCCTCTCTCATTCTCTCCCACTCCCTCTCTCATTCTCTCCCACTCCCTCTCTCATTCTCTCCCACTCCCTCTCTTATTCTCTTCCACTCCCTCTCTCATTCTCTCCCACTCCCTCTCTCATTCTCTCCCACTCCCTCTCTCATTCTCTCCCACTACCTCTCTCATTCTCTCCCACTCCCTCTCTCATTCTCTCCCACTCCCTCTCTTATTCTCTGCCACTCCCTCTCTCATTCTCTCCCACTCCCTCTCTCATTCTCTCCCACTCCCTCTCTCCCACTCCCTCTCTCATTCTCTCCCACTCCCTCTCTTATTCTCTCCCACTCCCTCTCTCATTTTCTCCCACTCCCTCTCTCATTCTCTCCCACTCCCTCTCTCATTCTCTCCCACTCCCTCTCTCATTCTCTCCCACTCCCTCTCTCATTCTCTCCCACTCCCTCTCTCATTCTCTCCCACTCCCTCTCTCATTCTCTCCCACTCCCTCTCTCATTCTCTCCCACTCCCTCTTATTCTCTCCCACTCCCTCTTATTCTCTCCCACTCCCTCTCTCATTCTCTCCCACTCCCATTCTCTCCCACTCCCTCTCTCATTCTCTCCCACTCCCTCTCTCATTCTCTCCCACTCCCTCTCTCATTCTCTCCCACTCCCTCTCTCATTCTCTCCCACTCCCTCTCTCATTCTCTCCCACTCCCTCTCATTCTCTCCCACTCCCTCTCATTCTCTCCCACTCCCTCTCATTCTCTCCCACTCCCTCTCTCATTCTCTCCCACTCCCTCTCTCATTCTCTCCCACTCCCTCTCATTCTCTCCCACTCCCTCTCTCATTCTCTCCCACTCCCTCTCTCATTCTCTCCCACTCCCTCTCTCATTCTCTCCCACTCCCTCTCTTATTCTCTGCCACTCCCTCTCTCATTCTCTCCCACTCCCTCTCTCATTCTCTCCCACTCCCTCTCTCCCACTCCCTCTCTTATTCTCTCCCACTCCCTCTCTCATTTTCTCCCACTCCCTCTCTCATTCTCTCCCACTCCCTCTCTCATTCTCTCCCACTCCCTCTCTCATTCTCTCCCACTCCCTCTCTCATTCTCTCCCACTCCCTCTCTCATTCTCTCCCACTCCCTCTCTCATTCTCTCCCACTCCCTCTCTCATTCTCTCCCACTCCCTCTCTCATTCTCTCCCACTCCCTCTCTCATTCTCTCCCACTCCCTCTCTCATTCTCTCCCACTCCCTCTCTCATTCTCTCCCACTCCCTCTCTCATTCTCTCCCACTCCCATTCTCTCCCACTCCCTCTCTCATTCTCTCCCACTCCCTCTCTCATTCTCTCCCACTCCCTCTCTCATTCTCTCCCACTCCCTCTCTCATTCTCTCCCACTCCCTCTCTCATTCTCTCCCACTCCCTCTCTCATTCTCTCCCACTCCCTCTCATTCTCTCCCACTCCCTCTCATTCTCTCCCACTCCCTCTCTCATTCTCTCCCACTCCCTCTCTCATTCTCTCCCACTCCCTCTCATTCTCTCCCACTCCCTCTCTCATTCTCTCCCACTCCCTCTCTCATTCTCTCCCACTCCCTCTCTCATTCTCTCCCACTCCCTCTCTTATTCTCTGCCACTCCCTCTCTCATTCTCTCCCACTCCCTCTCTCATTCTCTCCCACTCCCTCTCTCCCACTCCCTCTCTTATTCTCTCCCACTCCCTCTCTCATTTTCTCCCACTCCCTCTCTCATTCTCTCCCACTCCCTCTCTCATTCTCTCCCACTCCCTCTCTCATTCTCTCCCACTCCCTCTCTCATTCTCTCCCACTCCCTCTCTCATTCCCTCCCACTCCCTCTCTCATTCTCTCCCACTCCCTCTCTCATTCTCTCCCACTCCCTCTCTCATTCTCTCCCACTCCCTCTCTCATTCTCTCCCACTCCCTCTCTCATTCTCTCCCACTCCCTCTCTCATTCTCTCCCACTCCCTCTTATTCTCTCCCACTCCCTCTCTCATTCTCTCCCACTCCCATTCTCTCCCACTCCCTCTCTCATTCTCTCCCACTCCCTCTCTCATTCTCTCCCACTCCCTCTCTCATTCTCTCCCACTCCCTCTCTCATTCTCTCCCACTCCCTCTCTCATTCTCTCCCACTCCCTCTCATTCTCTCCCACTCCCTCTCATTCTCTCCCACTCCCTCTCTCATTCTCTCCCACTCCCTCTCTCATTCTCTCCCACTCCCTCTCTCATTCTCTCCCACTCCCTCTCTTATTCTCTCCCACTCCCTCTCTCATTCTCTCCCACTCCCTCTCTCATTCTCTCCCACTCCCTCTCTCATTCTCTCCCACTCCCATTCTCTCCCACTCCCTCTCTCATTCTCTCCCACTCCCTCTCTCATTCTCTCCCACTCCCTCTCTCATTCTCTCCCACTCCCTCTCTCATTCTCTCCCACTCCCTCTCTCATTCTCTCCCACTCCCTCTCATTCTCTCCCACTCCCTCTCTCATTCTCTCCCACTCCCTCTCTCATTCTCTCCCACTCCCTCTCATTCTCTCCCACTCCCTCTCTCATTCTCTCCCACTCCCTCTCTCATTCTCTCCCACTCCCTCTCTCATTCTCTCCCACTCCCTCTCTCATTCTCTCCCACTCCCTCTCTCATTCTCTCCCACTCCCATTCTCTCCCACTCCCTCTCTCATTCTCTCCCACTCCCTCTCTCATTCTCTCCCACTCCCTCTCTCATTCTCTCCCACTCCCTCTCTCATTCTCTCCCACTCCCTCTCATTCTCTCCCACTCCCATTCTCTCCCACTCCCTCTCTCATTCTCTCCCACTCCCTCTCTCATTCTCTCCCACTCCCCCTCTCATTCTCTCCCACTCCCTCTCTTATTCTCCCAATCTGTTCCTCTCCGCTACGCTCCTCTATCTTTAATCTCCTCCCTCCCTATGCTCCTCTCCTCTCCCCTCCTCTCCTCACCTCTCCTCACCTCTCCTCACCTCTCCTCTTCTCTCCTTTCCTTACCTCCTCTCTAGGGACTCCTCTCCCTATCTATCTAGAGTAGCGGTAGATAAACTCCCCTCTTGAGGCTATTGATCCCTCTGTTAATTACCCACAATCCTCCACCAGACATGGGCTGCGGTGGCCAGATATTAGAGTCTACATTAATAGTAGTTACGGTTGTACCTCCCCATTACAGCCCATATACCCGGTCTCTGTACCTCCCTCTGCAGCCTGCCTCTGATCCCAGCTTGTACACACACACTAGCTTGTACCAGGCTCCACAGTTCAGACCTGGGCTGGTTAATCACTCTAATCAGGACTCATTCCTCGTTTAGGCATTATACTGCACTACATCAGGAGGACTGGAGTCCTCAGACAGAGCTGCTTATAAACTTTAAACCTTGAAAAGTGAATGAAATGAAAAACAACTTGTGGTCATAATCTTCTTATAGATTTAGAGGGAAGATCAGGGTCCTGGGTTACTGGGTCCCCACTGGGTCCCCACTGGGCAGACATCAGTTCAACGCCTAGTTTGATTTACATCTGAGTTGTCAACTAACGTGAATTCAACGTGAAATAAACAAAACAAATTGGATTTAAAAAATCTCTTACGTTAATGACTTTATGCAAATCCAATCAGTTTTCCACAATGATTCAACGTCATCACATTGAATTCTTTGGTTGAAATAATGTGTAAACAACGTTGATTTAACCAGTTGGGTCAGTACAACATATGGGAGGACTGTTTGGGTGCTGGTGAAAAGGAGAACAGCTGTAAATAAAATTATTATTTATTCACATAGATCTCAAAGGTTTCAACCAGGTTGGCTTTAATGATCATCTGCAGTTGTGTTTATGTACCAGTGCTTTGTGTGTATTCATCAGCAAAGACATGGTTTATAAGCTCACCAGTAGAGATATGGTTTGTCTTTGTCTACATTGATGTTGTTTAGAGGGTCCATTCTGAACCAGGTGTTGAGAGTGAAACCGTTCTGGTAAGGCCACTTAGCAATGGGAGGCAGCGCTATGGCCTGGAGAGAGAAAGGAGAGAGAGGAGACAGAGAGGAGAGAGAGAAAGAGAGAGAGAGAGAGAGAGAGAGAGGAGAAAGGGGAGAGAGAGAGAGAGAGAGAGAGAGAGAGAGAGAGAGAGGAGAAAGGGGAGAGAGAGAGAGAGAGAGAGAGAGAGAGAGAGAGAGAGAGAGATACTCATCACAGAGGAAGTCATCTCCAAACCAAATAAGGTAACAAACATACTGCAGTCGTGTGATGGTTCTTTAGATGGGGGATGGATGACTCTCTTTGAAGACAAACACAGGATAGAGACTAATGACTCTTTTGCAGATTTAGGAGGCGTTCCCCAGCTCGGACATTGCATGCATCAACCAATGGTTGCATACCACGTCATCAGCTGTGCCGTCGGGCATGAGATTGCAATAACATATGATGTGGTTAGCTGATACGTAAAATACCTATCCAGGCGTTGTACGATCTGACATGCATCAGCAACGCCTGGGCAGGGGAACGCGCCCCTTTATAATGAACTGACCACATCTACAGCCATGCATCAACTCAACTGCTTCCTGTTCTCTTACAACCATGAATTAACATCTGACCAATCAGAATAAAGCAAGGTAGGTGCTAGACGAGTAATCAATTGCCATTACAATTCCAAACAGCAGAATCACCATATTATAGAACAGTGACAGATACCTACAGTTTATGTATAACTTTTTTCAGCTCTTCACACAAACAAAACAGAGTTTAAAATCTTACCGCAGCACTGCGTCCGGGGAAGTTGAAGAAAGTGTCTGGACCGTGTCTCTGAGGCATCTGGTTCAGAACAGACAGCAGCTTCACTGCATGCCTCGGCTGAAGAGGAGACATGGTGGTAGGAGAGAGGGAAGAGATGGAGAGAAGAGAGGGAGGAGAAAGGGGAAGAAGGAGGGAAGGGAGAGAGATGAGATAAAGGGAGGAGAGGTGGAGGAAAGATGGAGGGAGAAGAGACAGAGAGGAGACATGGAGGGGCATAAAGGGAAGAGAGAAGAGATTAAGGAAGAGATGGAGAGAATATATTATCTATGTTCATCATGTAAAACAGTTGATTCTAAACCCGAACTTGTAGCCTCTCCTTCTCCTCCCATGACTTACCCAGAGTCCTCTACTCCTACAACTTACCCAGAGTCCTCGGTCTCCCCTCAGCATACTGAACAGCAGTTTGAGCTCCTTCACTGTGATGCTGTAGCTGGCCAGCACACCTAACATGTCCACCAGCAGGTCTACACACACACACACACACACACACACACACACACACATTAGTGTTGAGTTGGTACTTCAATTTCTTCACTGGCAGATAAGGGTTCATTATTTACTGTAAAACATCCACAATAGAAACATGCCCTCATATTTCACAATAGAATTAAAAAGAGTTAAAAAGTACCATTCCATTTGTTTGCCGTCTGAAATGTAATTTTCCTCTAAACTGCCATTCAGTCTCATTATAAAACACACTGTGACTAATGTCATTTTTTCTTTTCAATCTTTCCTATCCTTTAAGCCAGAGGAATTTCAATATGCTTAAACTATTAACTTCATCCACATCCATCCAACCAGCACTCTGCAGTGGGTACTGTTCTGCAGGCTTACTGTAGGCACCTGGCCATGGAACAATCTCTACGGACTATGTTTTCAGTGTGTGTGTGTGTGTGTATGTGTGTGTGTGTGTGTGTGTGTGTGTGTGTGTGTGTGTGTGTGTGTGTGTGTGTGTGTGTGTGTGTGTGTGTGTGTGTGTGTGTGTGTGTGTGTGTGTGTGTGTGTGTGTGTGTGTGTGTGTGTGTGTGTGTGTGTGTGTGTGTGTGTGTGTGTGTGTGTGTGTGTGTATGTGCCTACTTGCGTGTGCTTGCTTGCGTATGTTCCTTTACCTGCGATCATGTCGTCAACGGAGCTCATGTTCAGCAGCACCTGCTCTATGAGGCCCACCTCAGTGCTGGTCTGGAGGTTACGGACACTCTTCCTGAGGAGGGCTGTGAACATGGACCACACCTCAGCCTGGCAGGTCACATCACAATGCTCCAACAGCTCTAGCATACAGCCCAGGCTCTCCTCCGCCACGATGATGAAGTTCTGCTCCAGGTCAAACTCACCCCCCACCAGCTGGAGAGGAGAGGCGGAGGGAGGAGAGAGAGGGAGGGGAGAGAGGGAAGGAGGGGAGAGAGGGAGGGGAGAGATGGAGGGGAGGGAAGGGAAGGGAGGGGAGGGAGGGAGGGGAGAGAGGAAGGGAGGGAAGGAGGGGAGAGAGGGAGGGGAGAGAGGGAGGGGAGGGAAGGGAGGGGAGAGAGGGAGGGGAGGGAGGGGAGGAGGTGAGGAGGTGAGGAGGAGAGGGAGGGGAGAGAGGGAGGGGAGGGAAGGAGGGGAGGGAGGGAGGGGAGGGAGGAAGGGGGAGAGAGGGAGGGGAGGGGAGGAGGGGAGAGAGGGAGGGGAGGGAGGGAGAGGAGAGAGGGAGGGGTGGGAGGGAGAGGAGAGAGGGAGGGGAGGGAAGTGAGGGGTAGAGACAAGAGAGAGGTGGTATGAGATTAACAGGCATGATTGCCAGTTTAGTAAGAGAGAGGAGGCCTTTTCCTCTAAGAGACTGTGATAGTATTATAAAAGGCTCTGAAATACAAAGGGTATTGGAGTTGTAATGTAAAATCCTATGTTGGTTGGAAAGTGGAGGGGAAGGGGCATACTGGTCACCCAACAATCAATATTTATATTCTTGAAGCTCAACAGGCAATTCATTGGCCACCTCTAGTAGCGCGTGGTACATACAGATAACACACGGTACAGAGGCTGCATCTTGACTGGTGGGCATGGAGGCAGAAATGCAGAAAATAGGGTCAGAAATCCTCCAGGTAACATCACTGGGACTGACAGGACAGAACCTACAGGAAATAAGGCAAGGACTAATAGCAAATCTAGCGAAAGAGAGAGAGAGAGTGAAAGAGCGTGAGAGCGTGAGAGAGAAAGAGCGTGAGAGAGACAGGGTGAAGGTAATATGCAATCTGATGTGGTTCAATGGCCAAGCTGTTCAGACAACTGACTCCCATAAAGCAGAGCTTACAGTAACAACCTCCTGCTAAATATAGACCGTGTTCACACTGTTGCACACTGAACAGACTACCTGGGTCCAACAGACGGCACGGGTCCTCTCTCCTTTCCTCTCCTATTCCTACCCCAAAATCTCCTCTCCTCTCCTTCCCCTCTCCTCCCTTCTCCTCTCCCTCCCATCTTTTCTTCTCTCTCGTCTCCTCTTGTCCTCTATCCTCTCCCTCCCCTCTCCTCTCTCTTCTGCTCTCCTCTCTTCATCCCTCCTCTCCTCGCCTCATTGTCCTCTCTACTTTGCTTTGTCTAAAGTTAATATTCCTTTAAATGTATTTACCCCTCAGTCTATTTTGGTAGACTGAGGGGTAAATCAGATCCAGTAGTAATTGTTCTGCTTTAAAAGACACCAATGACTTAGTGAGCTTAGTGTGACAATACCTGTCTGGTATTGGAGACAGAGCATCTTGACAAAAACTTCCTTTTCAATGAGAGGAACTGATTTTCAGAGCAGACTGTGTGCAGTTGAAGTTAGGATAATGTCTGAGGGATTATTAAAAACAGGACCCGATCAATCATGTTTATTTACTTTCTCATCTACACCAGAGATCCAGGATTCTGACTAAGAAGTAGCTTCTCCATTACATTGTGGCTTGAGCAAACAACCTCAAAACCTTTACTGCAAATGCATTGGCAGGCTAGTAGGCCATGGTATAGAGACATAGAGGAGAGACAAAGAGCCCTGCAGTCTGGGCTGAACCTAATCTCTCTCTCCTACCTCTCCATCCCCCTGTCCATTCATCCCTCCGTTCATCACTCCATCCATCCATTCATCACTCCATCCCTCCATTCACAGACAGCAAGCAGCAGACTAATTACAGTTTCACATCCTAGTAATCTGCCACAATTGTGCTCAGAGAGGAGAGGAGGAGAGGTATAGATGAAGACATGGGATGCGTCCCCCTATTCCCTATTTAGTGCTCTGGTCAAAAGTAGTGCACTATATAGAGAATAGAGTGGCATTTGGGATGTAGACATGGACAGATTTAGACAGGAAGCCCAATTCTGATATTTTTTTCACTAATTGGTATTTTTACCAATCAGATCAGCTCTGAAAAAGATCTGATGTGATTGGTCCAAAGAAAAACCAGCCTTAGAAGCTTCCAGCCTCTCTCTCACACAGCCAGTCAGACTGTTAGAGTAATTATACCAGCCATTATACACACCATATTAACCACTTCAACTGGCTCAACCATGGTACAGCAAAATCAAGGCTAAGAACTCAATGGTTAGAGTGTTGGGCCCATAACCGAAAGGTTGCTGGATCGAATCCCCGAGCTGACAAGGTAAAAATATGTCGTTCTGCCCCTGAACAAGGCAGTTAACCCATTGTTCCTAGGCCGTCATTGAAAATAAGAATTTGTTCTTAACTGACTTGCCTAAAATAAAGGTAAAAAAAAAATATGTATACATTTAGCTTAAGAGTTTGTTTAAACTATTCGTAAGAATAATTTGAGGGTTATCAGCAGATTAAGAAATCTAGGTACAGTACGTAAGGCTGAGGTATGCCAGAGGTAAGGAGAGCTAACAAGATGTACTGTACAGTAGTAGAGCTGAATGTCTGCATTCTAAACTCCAGGGAGGTGTCTAAAATAGGACCTTATTCCCTATATAGTCCACTATTTTTGACCAAAGCCCTGTGGGTGCCATTTGGGACATCAAAAAAAGGAATTAGGGCACTCCTAGAAGCCAGTGAGAGGACAGCAGAGAGGAGAAAGCAGAGAAGAGAGAGTAGAGAGGAGAAAGAAGAGAGGAGAGAACAGAGAACAGAGAGGAGAGAACAGAGAGGAGAGAGTAGAGCAGAGAGATCAGAGGAGAGAACAGAGAGGAGAGAACAGAGAGGAGAGAACAGAGAGGAGAGAACAGAGAGGAGAGAACAGAGAGGAGAGAACAGAGAGGAGAGAGGAGAGAGGAGAGAACCGCAGAGGAGAGAACAGAGAGGAGAGGACAGAGAGGAGAGGACAGAGAGGAGAGAGTAGAGCAGAGAGAACAGAGGAGAGAACAGAGAGGAGAGAACAGAAAGGAGAGAGTAGAGAGGAGAGAACAGAGGAGAGAACAGAGAGGAGAGTGTAGAGAGGAGAGAACAGAGGAGAGAACAGAGAGGAGAGAGAAGAGACGAGAGAACAGCAGAGGAGAGAACAGAGGAGAGAACAGGGAGTAGAGAAGAGAGGAGAGAACAGAGAGAAGAGAACAGAGAGGAGAGAACAGCAGAGGAGAGAACAGAGGAGAGAACAGAGAGGAGAGAACAGAGGAGAGAACAGAGGAGAGAACAGAGAGGAGAGAGTAGAGAGGAGAGAGAAAAGAGGAGAGAAGAGAGGAGAGAACAGAGGAGAGAACAGCAGAGGAGAGAGGAGAGGAGAGAACAGCAGAGGAGAGAGGAGAGGAGAGAACAGAGAGAACAGAGAGGAGAGAACAGAGAGGAGAGAACAGAGGAGAGAACAGAGAGGAGAGAACAGAGGAGAGAATAGAGAGGAGAGAATAGAGAGGAGAGAACAGAGAGGAGAGAACAGAGAGGAGAGAACAGAGAGGAGAGAACAAAGAGGAGAGATCAGAGAGGAGAGAACAGAGAGGAGAGATCAGAGAGGAGAGAACAAGGACACTAATCATCAACAAAACCTTGAAGAAAATAACAACTTGTGCAGTCCAAAGCCTTCTTTAAAAGTGTGATAGAGTATCTTCAATAGATCACGATCTGCTGGTTGGATGAAACTTGAAATGTTTAGTATGCATAGCAGTGCCACTGTTTCTATTAGCACTTTAAATTTACAATCTCTACAAATCAGATTCTTGATTAGGTCCCACAATCACCCAGGTGCCAGGTGTCTCTGTGTGAGTAGCAGCATTAAGAACGAGCAGAATGTATATTGGAAACATACTGTCTGGTTGCACATAACAATGTACCTCCTCCACCATATAAGAATATAGTATCTGTTCAGGATTACTAGAAGCAACAAGTTACATATAGACATAGGCTCAGTGTTGGTACGGATGGCAGCTTAGCTTAACATAATATGCTACGCGAAACACAACAGCAACCACATTCCATATGGGCAGTGACAGAAATTATACACATTTCAATTTAACTCTACAGTACCACTCCCTTTGTCTCACTACAACCTCTCCCTCTCTCCCTCTCCCCGCTCAGAATCAGTCTCTACCCCTCCCAACCTCTCCCTCTCTCCCTCTCCCTCCCAGACTCCATCTCTACCCCTCTCAACCTCTCCCTCTCATTCTCTCTATTTGCCCCATATTTCTGTGTATTAACCTCCAGACCATACATCTCTGTTACACTTAACATCCTGATCAGTGATTAGTTCCTTTCTCCTGACTGCATCTTGGCCGGATGACGAACCAGATAGAGGGGGGAGCAAGAGACTCTTGGTCACCATGGTGACGGCAGTAGGTTGGACTAGTGACGTAATCTTCAGTAGGTTTCCAGTCTAAACAGTGGACAGTAAATCAGGCAAAAAAATAAATAGAAGTGATTTCCTATTTCCTACAGCTGTTGGTGAGAATGAACAGAGGTAAGGAGAAAGAGAAGGAATGTCCTTGCATTACGTCAAGGTTAAAAAATACACAGCTGAGGCATCCCATTGTGAAGGCCCAGGCTATACTGCTGTATCCAGCATCAGAGTACATCAGCATTAGCAGACAGCACATGCTATAGTGTATTGTTTCGGTTTCCATGTCATCCTAAATAAAAATTAAAGCTGGTGGACTTTCAGTTCTTCCATTGGTGCAGCAGAGAATGAGTACAGCAGCCATGGAAAAGAATTAGACGAATCGCTCAAAGATCAGCGTCACAGATTGGTCGATGATTGTGTCTGCACCCTGTGTGCCTACAAGAAGTCACAGTTATAATAGAACAGCACAACAGGACAAGACCAGTGTTGCATCCCAAATGGCACCCTATTCCCTTTATGCTGCACTACATACGGAATAGGTTGCCATTTGGGACACAACTCAGGGCTAGACCAGAACGGATCAGGTTAGCCTGATAGTGTGTAAACTAGCCGGTGATGCTTCTCGGGTAAATAAGCTGATCAGGAAGGCTAGCTCTGTTCTGGGGATGAGCCTTGACACTCTAGAGGAGGTGGCAGAGAGATGGATCCTGGCCAAACTGCTGGCCAACATGGACAACGTCACCCACCCTCTGCCTGCCATGGTTATGATGCAGAGGAGCACATTCAGTCACAGACTGATCCCACCACGGTGTGCCAGAGAGCGCTACAGGAGGTCCTTCCTGCCGGCGGCTATTAGACTATTTAATGCCTCACCGGGGTGCCGTGCCGTCGGCAACATAGACCTGTGACTGTTGGGGTGTTAGGACCTAGTTTAACAATTAGACATCCATCCTTGAGTAACTCTGGTCTGTAATCACTCATTCACTCAGACTTATTCATTCAGCACTCATTCATTCAGGTCTGTATGTACATATTCATTTACAGTTGTTATATCATATCACATGCAATATTGTAAGTAATTCTTGGACTGAACTTACGTAGTCGTTCACTCAGGACTGCATATTAGTATCCTGTGAGTGGTATCTTTTTTCATTGCTTTTAGTATATCGAATGTGCAATACGTGCATTTATCTGTAATTAAACCCTGCACTAAGGACTGTATTTTAAGGGAATTACTATTATTACCCTAAATTATATAATACGCACATTTATCTATTTAAGTATCTCTTCCTGTCATTTACCTGTACAGTTAATGTAACCATGCAAATATTCACTTACCTGTACATTTAACTGTATATTTACCTGTACAGTTAATTTAACCAGAATGTATATTAAGTAAACTATTATTACCCTCACTTATATCATACACATATTTAGCTATTTAAGCATTTCTCTGCCATCGACCTGTATAGTGTAGTTAACCATCCAACCTTATTTATCTATATCAACTTGCAATATATCAATTTTTTTCACCTAACACTCTTTTTTTCACCTTTATTTAACCAGGTAGGCCAGTTGAGAACAGGTTCTCATTTACAACTGCGACCTGGCCAAGACAAAGCAAAGCAATGCAACAAAAACAACACAGAGTTACACATGGGATAAACAAACGTACAGTCAATAACACAATAGAAAATCTATGAATAGTGTGTGCAAATGCAGTAAGGGTTAGGAAGGTAGGACAATAAATAGGCCATAGTGGCGAAATAATTACAAATTAGCATTAACACTGGACTGATAGATTTGCAGATGATGATGTGCAAATAGAGATACTGGAGTGCAAATTAGCAAAAATAATAAATATGGGGATGAGGTAGTAGGGTGGGCTATTTACAGAAGGGCTATATACATGTGCAGTGATCGGTAAGCTGCTCTGACAGCTGATGCTTAAAGTTATTGAGGGAGATGATAGTTTCCAGCTTCAATGATTTTTGCAATTCGTTCCAGTCATTGGCAGGAGAGAACTGGAAGGAATGGCAGCCAAAGGAGGTGTTGGCTTTGGGGGTGACCAGTGAAAAATACCTGCTGGAGCGCATGCTACGGGTTGGTGTTGCTATGGTGACCAGTGAGCTGAGATAAGGCAGGGATTTACCTAGCAAAGACTTATAGATGACCTGGAGCCAGTGGGTTTGGCGACGAATATGTAGTGAGGGCCAGCCAAGATAGATAGATAGATAGATAGGCACTTTATTGATCCCTGAGGGGAAATTTCTTTGTCAAGCAGCTACAACAAAAACACAGGGCAGGTGCAAAATGCGAAAATACACAAAAGACAGATACACGATACATGATACATAGAGCAATGAGAGCGTACAGTTCGCAGTGGTGGGTAGTATATGGGGCTTTGGTAACAAAATGGATGGCATCCAATTTGCTGTGTTGGAGGCTATTTTGTAAATGACATCGCCGAAGTCAAGGATCGGTAGGATAGTCAGTTTTACGAGGGCACGTTTGGCAGCATGAGTGAAGGAGGCTTTGTTGCGAAATAGGAAGCCGATTTTAGATTTAATTTTGGATTGGAGATGCTTAATGTGAGTCTGGAAGGAGAGTTTACAGTCTAACCAGACGCCTAGGTATTTGTAGGTGTCCACATATTCTAAGTCAGACCCATCGAGAGTAGTGATGATAGTCAGTTGGACGGGTGCGGACAGCGTTCGATTGAAAAGCATGCATTTAGTTTTACTAGCATTTAAGAGCAGTTGAGGAGTGTTCTAAGGCATTGAAGCTTGTTCGGAGGTTAATTAACACAGTGTCCAAAGAGGGGCCAGATGTATACAGAATGGTATCGTCTGCGTAGAGATGGATCAGGGAGTCACCAGCAGCGAGAACAACATCGTTGATATATATAGAGAATAGAATCGGCCCAAGAATTGAACCCTGTGGCAACCCCATAGAGACTGCCAGAAGCCGGAAAACAGGCCCTCCAATTTGACACACTGAACTCTATCTGAGAAGTAGTTGGAGAACCAGGCAAGGCAGTCATTTGAGAAACCAAGGCTGTTGAGTCTGCCAATGACCAGCTCGGAAACCAGATTGCATAGCAGAGAAGGTATGGTGGGATTCAAAGTGGTCAGTGATCTGTTTGTTAACTTGGCTTTTGAAGACTTTAGAAAGGCAGGGCAGGATGGATATAGGTCTGTAACAGTTTGGGTCTAGAGTGTCTCCCCCTTTGAAGAGGGGGATGACCGCGGCAGCTTTCCAATCTCTAGGGATCTCAGACGATACGAAGGAGAGGTTGAACAGGCCAGTAATAGGGGTTGCAACAATTGCTGCAATTGTAACAATGTATACTGTATAGTACATATTCAGCCATTCACCCATACTATGCAATGCCTTTTTACAGCTTTTTGCACTCCAGACTTCTTGTATTATTTTTATACTTTTTCATACTGCCGCTCTATGTATCATGTATCGTGTATCTGTCTTTTGTGTTTTTTTGTTCTGGCATTTTGCACCTGCCCTGTGCTTTTTTGTAGCTGTTTGACGAATAAATGTTCCCTCAGGGATCAATAAAGTACCTATCTATCTACCTATCTATCTCTCTGTCTCTCTGATACTGTGACTTGTACAGTAATGTTCAGTACTCGGCAGGAGGGTGATCTTACACAGCCACTCCAGTAGTCTGAGGGAGTAAATCCAGAGCTCTTCTCTCCCTCCTCGACACCTGACAAAATGTCATGACTAGAAAGGTCAGGCTCCCGCTCAGCCTAGTCCAAGCTTTTCTCCGTCCTGGCACCCCAATGGTGGAACCAGCACCACCCCCCCACCCCCACCACACCCCTCCTAAACAAAACACTCCCACTTGACTAAGTAACAGAGGGGTATAGAGATGGAAATAGAGAAGGAAAGAGTCAGAGAGAGGGGGAAAGAGAGCAAGGGAGATAAAGAGAGAGAGATTATATATATTTTGGGGTTTCTTGCTACTGGGTAACGTTAATCGGCTGAACATCGCTGATGAACTACACTGAGAGCAACACATACACACACACACACATACACACACACACACACACACACACACACAATGTGTCTGCCAGACAGTGTAGTAGTTTGAATGGTGGGACACCACAGCTGCTCTGATGCACTGGGGACTAGAACCACTTCCTCATTTCAACATAATGTAAATTAATTCACAAATTTGCATAACTGGCAGAACAGCCTTGTGTGAGTAAATACACCAGGCAAAACCCACAAATTAAACCCCCTTTTGTAGCTGTCATGATCTATACTCTAATCAGCAGGACGGCCAACGTCATACACACACCAAAACACTCACATGGTGTAGTCCCAGTGTACTAGCAATGTAACACCAGAAAGGAAACAGTGTTTTAAACAGCAGCTTTGATGAATGTGTGTAAACTAGGCCATGATGTACTGTGAACAGAGCACAGATCTGAGAGCCCAGTTACACACTGGTTTCCCCTTTAAGACAAGCCAGAACCCACCTGCTGCCTGCTGCCTCCTGCCTGCTGCCTGCTGATGATCATAGCTACATCATCCAGACACCTGGTCCTCTTGGACTAGACTACAAAACATAGTTTTGTTCCAGCCCTGCACAAGCACACATGATCAAAGGACTAGATGATAAATTGAGTGGTTGAATCATATGTGCTTGTGCAGGGCTGGAGCAATGTGTGCACTGAACCAGAGAGTGGGGCCGGTAGTGGAATGTTGATACATGTTTAAACAGAGCCCAGCACTGGGAAACAGCAGAGCCCAGCACTGGGAAACAGCAGAGCCCAGCACTGGGAAACAGCAGAGCCCAGCACTGGGAAACAGCAGAGCCCAGCACTGGGAAACAGCAGAGCCCAGCACTGGGAAACAGCAGAGCCCAGCACTGGGAAACAGCAAAGCCCAGCGAGGTAGTGTGACTGGATTACAGATGAACATGCAGCATGTGATGATGATCACAGCGGTGTGGACAAACACAGGAGCAACATAGAGGACAATCCTCTACTGAAACACTGTAGAGATTAGAGGATTACAGTCATATTATTGTTGAGAAATAAACACGAGATGCTGTTTGAGCTACACAGATACATTATACTCTTCCCCATGCTATCATGTGAACATATACAGTGGGGCAAAAAAGTATTTAGTCAGCCACCAATTGTGCAAGTTCTCCCACTTAAAAAGATAAGAGAGGCCTGTAATTTTCATCATATGTACACTTCAACTATGAGAGACAAAATGAGAAAAAAAAATCCAGAAAATCACATTGTAGGATTTTTTATGAATTTATTTGCAAATTATGGTGGAAAATAAGTATTTGGTCACCTACAAACAAGCAAGATTTCTGGCTCACACAGACCTGTAACTTCTTCTTTAAGAGGCTCCTCTGTCCTCCACTCGTTACCTGTATTAATGGCACCTGTTTGAACTTGTTATCAGTATAAAAGACACCTGTCCACAACCTCAAACAGTCACACTCCAAACTCCACTATGGCCAAGACCAAAGAGCTGTCAAAGGACACCAGAAACAAAATTGTAGACCTGCACCAGGCTGGGAATACTGAATCTGCAATAGGTAAGCAGCTTGGTGTGAAGAAATCAACTGTGGGAGCAATTATTAGGAAATGGAAGACATACAAGACCACTGATAATCTCCCTCGATCTGGGCTCCACGCAAGATCTCACCCCGTGGGGTCAAAATTATCACAAGAACGGTGAGCAAAAATCCCAGAACCACACGGGGGGACCTAGTGAATGACCTGCAGAGAGCTGGGACCAAAGTAACAAAGGCTACCATCAGTAACACACTACGCCGCCAGGGACTCAAATCCTGCAGTGCCAGACGTGTCCCCCTGCTTAAGCCAGTACATGTCCAGGCCCGTCTGAAGTTTGCTAGAGAGCATTTGGATGATCCAGAAGAGGATTGGGAGAATGTCATATGGTCAGATGAAACCAAAATATAACTTTTTGGTAAAAACTCAACTAGTCGTTTTTGGAGGAGAAAGAATGCTGAGTTGCATCCAAAGAACAACATACCTACTGTGAAGCATGGGGGTGGAAACATCATGCTTTGGGGCTGTTTTTCTGCAAAGGGACCAGGACGACTGATCCGTGTAAAGGAAAGAATGAATAGGGCAATGTATCGTGAGATTTTGAGTGAAAACCTCCTTCCATCAGCAAGGGCATTGAAGATGAAACGTGGCTGGGTCTTTCAGCATGACAATGATCCCAAACACACCGCCCGGGCAACGAAGGACTGGCTTCGTAAGAAGCATTTCAAGGTCCTGGAGTGGCCTAGCCAGTCTCCAGATCTCAACCCCATAGAAAATCTTTGGAGGGAGTTGAAAGTCTGTGTTGCCCAGCGACAGCCCCGAAACATCACTGCTCTAGAGGAGATCTGCATGGAGGAATGGGCCAAAATACCAGCAACAGTGTGTGAAAACCTTGTGAAGACGTTTGACCTCTGTCATTGCCAACAAAGGGTATATAACAAAGTATCGAGATAAACTTTTGTTATTGACCAAATACTTATTTTCCACCATAATTTGCAAATAAATTCATTAAAAATCCTACAATGTGATTTTCTGGATTTCTTTTCCTCATTTTGTCTCTCATAGATGAAGTGTACCTATGATGAAAATTACAGGCCTCTCTCATCTTTTTAAGTGGGAGAACTTGCACAATTGGTGGCTGACTAAATACTTTTTTGCCCCACTGTAGATGGCCCAGAATGATCATCTCCACCACTCAGTCAGGTGTGATCTATTGCAGATATATTTACAGTTAAGGGGCATCACATTGCTCTGCTCCCTGACCCTTGACCCAGCATCATTAACACCTGGCCCGCCCCTGTTCATCAAGAGAAAACTGATGTCTGTCCATGTGTGGGAGTTTCTACCTCCCTTGCTACAACGCGCAGGCACTCACACACACACACACACACACACACACGCACACAGACAGGCACACACACACACCGTCTGGCTAATTGGATTTCTTCCTTGCTTCCTGGTGTCTGTAATGGAAGGTCTGTTTGGAAGCGATGAGGTTTGATTCTGACTTTGGACTACACCTCTTTTCTCCATTGTGCATTTACTAACAACACTGTTTGATTTCTGTCTGAAATGGCTGTTATTTTTAATTTACATTTCTTCATCATTCCCTCTGTAGTTTTACACTGAGACTTAACAGAATAACAGACATATCTCTACTGTTGCTTTACTGTTGTTCTGATGTTGTTATGTTTGATATTATGACAAAGAACATCCAGCTGGAGCAGGAACAATACAGAGTTTTTTATCTCTGATATGAGCTGAACATATCACTCACTCACTCTTTCCTGTCTGCACTGCTGAATCCATGTCATTCTGGTAGATACAGTTGAATTCGGAAGTTTACATACACCTTAGTCAAATACATTTAAACTCAGTTTTTCACAATTCCTGACATTTAATCCTAGTAAAAAATTCCCTGTCTTAGGTCAGTTAGATCACCACTTTATTTTAAGAATGTGAAATGTCAGAATAATAGTAGAGAGAATGATTTATTTCAGCTTTTATTTCTTTCATCACATTCCCAGTGGGTCAGAAATGTACATACACTCAATTAGTGTTTGGTAGCATTGCCTTTAAATTGTTTAACTTGGATCAAACATTTCGGGTAGCCTTCCATAAGCTTCCCACAATAAGTTGGGTGAATTTTGGCCCATTCCTCCTGACAGAACTGGTCTAACTGGTCAGGTTTGTAGGCCTCCTTGCTCGCACATGCTTTTTCAGTTCTGCCCACACATTTTCTATAGGATTGAGGTCAGGGCTTTGTGATGGCCACTCCAATACCTTGACTTTGTTGTCCTTAAGCCATTTTGCCACAACTTTGGAAGTATGCTTGGGGTCATTGTCCATTTGGAAGACCCATTTGCGACCAAGCTTTAACTTCCTGACTGATGTCTTGAGATGTTGCTTCAATATATCCACATCATTTTCCTTCCTCATGATGCCATCTATTTTGTGAAGTGCACCAGCCCCTCCTGCAGCAAAGCACCCCCACAACATGATGCTGCCACCACCGTGCTTCACGGTTGGGATGGTGTTCTTCGGCTTGCAAGAATCCCCCTTTTTCCTGCAAACATAACTATGGTCATTATGGCCAAACAATTATATTTTTGTTTATTCAGACCAGAAGACATTTCTCCAAAAAGTACGATCTTTGTCCCCATGTGCAGTTGCAAACCGTAGTCTGCCTTTTTCATGGCAGTTTTGGAGCAGTGGTTTCTTCCTTGCTGAGCGGCCTTTCAGGTTATGTCGTTATAGGACACGTTTTACTTTCGCACCAAAGTACGTTCATCTCTAGGAGACAGAACGCATCTCCTTCCTGAATGGTATGATGGCTGCGTGGTCCTATGGTGTTTATACTATTGTTTGTACAGATTAACGTGGTACCTTCAGGCGTTAGGAAATTGCTCCCAAGGATGAACCAGACTGGAGGTCTACAATTCTTTTTCTGATGTCTTGGCTGATTTATTTTAATTTTCCCATGATGTCGAGCAAAGGGGCACAGAGTTTGAAGCTAGGCCTTGAAATACATCCACAGGTACACCTCCAATTGACTCAAATTATGTCAATTAGCCTATCAGAAGCTTCTAAAGCCATGACATAATTTTCTGGAATTTTCCAAGCTGTTTAAAGGCACAGTCAACTTAGTGTATGTAAACTTCTGACCCACTGGAATTGTGATAGGGTGAATTATAAGTGAAATAGTCTGTCTCTAAACAAGTGTTGGAAGAATTATTTGTGTCATGCACAAAGTAGATGTCCTAACCGATTTGCCAAAACTATAGTTTGTTAACATGAAATCTGTGGAGTGGTTGAAAAATGAGTTTTAATGACTTCAACCTAAATGTATGTAAACTTCCGACTTCAACTGTAGATGGTTCCATGACTAGTGAAACTATTTAGGACTCATTGAAGACCACTCTATCTAAGTGTGAGGTATTCCATGCAGTTTTCTATAGCTTCTAAAGTTGTTATGAGATAATTATTTCACACTGTCCATAAATGACACTGTTCAATAACCTATGTTGATAAGCATAGACTAACCAGTTGAATACCAGCATTTCCTTCCAAGGTTGTGGAGATCAAGCAGCGTGCGTGTGTGTAGGGGACAGCAGGGCCAGATAGGGCCATTATGGGTAATGGGTGTGATGTTTCAGGGGCCGACAAACCAGGCAGGTGGGACCAACCCATGGAGCAGAGAGGCAGGCAGGCAGGTTGTAGTAATTCCACTCCTATGCCCGAACAGGGTAGAACAGGGAGACAGGCTGGACAGGGCAGGGTAGGGCAGACACAGAGTTCCTGGGAATGGGCAGAAAAAGCTACAGAGGGCAGTGGGGGGAGGAAGCAGGCAGGAGGTTCTATAGAGAGGTTAACGGGGACAGGGGAGATGTGGTGGTGGTAGCTGTGTATGCTGCTGTGTGTCAATCTCTGCTGCAGGTTATAGGCGTGGAGTCAAAGATACAGCGTTCCTATAAATCGTCTGAACATATCTGGCAATGTTAGCGGTTAGCGTAGTTACGGGAGCGTGATCAAAATCAGTGGAGGAACATCAATCACATTCCAACCATGGAACGTCCTGTTTCTCCCAACACTATCAGACAACCGTGACCCGCCTGCTGCCTGTCTGATAAGTAGAGAGGGGGGAGGAGGAGGAAAGAGAGAGAGACAGAGAAAGAGGAGACTGGAAAGAGAGGGAGAGGAGAGGAACAGCAAAGATCCCATTTATTATTTATTTGATTTAAACTTTATTTAACTAGGCAAGTCAGTTAAGAACAAATTCTTATTTACAATGATGGCCTACTTACAGGGTAAGCCATAGTAGTATGGCGCACCTGGAGCAAATTAGGGTTAAGTGCCTTGCTCAAGGACACATTGACAGGTTTTTCACCTTGTCGGCTCGGGTATTCGAACCAGCGACCTTTCGGTTACTGGCCCAACGCTCTAACCGCTAGGTTACCTGCCGCCCATTCGCCTGCTCATAGGGAGAGCAAGAGAATGAAAGGCAGAGAGGTAGAGAGAGAGGGACAGGGTGAGAGGGAGAGGTAGATGGAGACAGACTAGTTTAGGAGCACAGCTCTGTGATATCCGTACGGAGGGAATGATTATCTTTCTAGCACTGTGTTTGACATTGTTAAGTAAAGTTAAGTGGGAGATGAAGCTATTGTTAAAACAGTTCTTGGCAAAAGAATCCTGCTTGGAAGAATAGATAAGAGGAAAATGAAATTGGCTAGAGCAGAGCATAGTGAGCTGTGACCTTAACATGCAGTAAAGTGTATGTTATCTTGGAGCCAGGCTTTATGGAATTACATAGCACTATATAGGAGAAATTTATCAAAATTAATCTGAGTTGTGTTTCTGTGTTTCAGAGACGATGAAGGATTGTTCTCATATGATCTAGATCAGGGGTATTCAACTCTTACTCTACGAGGTCTGGAGTCTACTGGTTTTCTGTTCTACCTGATCATTAATTTCACCCACCTGATGTACCAGGTCTAATTCAGTCCCTGATTAGAGGGGAAGAATGAAAGAAACACAGTGGAACTGACTTTGAGGTCCAGAGTTGAGTTTGAGGGCTCTAGATTATCATCCTGAGATTATGACTTTCTGGGGTCAGCTGCTGTAAGTGTGTGTATGTCTGGTTTAATCTGGAGTACATTATGCCCTGGTCCTCCTCTCAGCCTGGTGACTCTCTCTCTCTCTCTCTCTCTCTGCATTGCAGTGCACTGCTCTCTCTAATCACTGTTTAGGGCTGTAGAGGCAATTCTCTCACTCTCCTCCCTTTCACTCTCTCTGTTCCCTCTATACAGATGTAGAATCTTAATTTGAGCCAGTTTGCTAAAGCAGGAAAATAATCCTGCAGCAAAAGGAAATGTGAATTCTTATGTGGATTATAATTAATGGACAGTTATGTAGGGGTTGATACATTTTACGTAAGGGAAAATCAAGTCAGAAATTTAAAAGTGGAAATTGCAATCTTCAGAAGCCATTTTAAATCTCAAATACACTCAAAGCTTTACATTTCCTACATTGCAGCAACCTTTTCCTGCAACAGGGTGATCAAATTAAGATCCTACATTTGTGCACCACTTTACAGTAGGGATCCCTCCAGCTCGCTCTCCCCCAACTATCCCTCTCCATATGCCTCCAGTCTGTGTCTGTGATAGCAGTATAATGGAACAGAACAGGAAGTGTATCTGCAGGTTAATGAGGTTAATGACTCTGACAACTCTTATCTAGACTGGAGCTGTTCAATTAGCAGAGATGATTAGACAGGCTTGGGTGACTACCACTGTTTTTCCTGTTCTGTTCTGCTATGTGTTGGGGAGAGAGGGGAGAGAGGGGGGAGAGAGGGAGACAGGGAAAAAGAGAGAGAGAGAGAGAGAGAGAGAGGGAGGATGTCAGAGTGGAAGAGACAGAGAGGAGAAAGACAAGAGTAAACAGATGAGTATAAGGTTGGGTGGTAGAGATAGAGAAAGAGAGAGAAGGAGAGGAAGAGAGACAAAGAAGAGGAGAGCAAGAGACGGGGAACTCCTGTCGAAGTGTTTCTCCTGTTCGTCCCACTGCACCATGCAGCCCCCAGCCAAGGTGAGGTGGGCACAGCTGAATGCTGCAGTGCAGAGCTGCTCCAAGGTGACTGGAGCACTGAAGCATTACTCTATGTGTCATAGGATAGATATACAGTGAATAGACATACAAGGTGAATATACTGCCACTGGATATCCATAATGTTGTAGGGTTGGTTGTGATGATTGATTGTAACTCTTTTTAAACCTTTCTTCCATTATGGAACAACAACATATGCTTGTGTGTGTGTGTGTGTGTGTGTGTGTGTGTGTGTGTGTGTGTGTGTGTGTGTGTGTGTGTGTGTGTGTGTGTGTGTGTGTGTGTGTGTGTGTGTGTGTGTGTGTGTGTGTGTGTCAGTCAGCTATGAGCACCAGATGGCTCCAGGCGTCTCTTTAATAAGACAGACAGACGATCTGACAGGAAACAGCAGCGATGCATCCTCACCTTCAGACACACACACACACACACACACACACACACACACACACACACACACACACACACACATAGGGTACAGTGAGTCCTGGCGTGTCCCAGTGTGCCCTTATGTGAGAAAACCAATCATGGAGTTGTTTAATCCTTAAGAGTCTATTGACACACCAGTGTGTCATTCTACAGTAAGTAACATAATGGAAAGACCTCCATTAAAATCTGTCAGTTTAAACTAGAGATATCAGTTTCTTTGCATGGACTGTGTCAATCCACCACATCCACCTATGTCGGCCTTCCGCATATGTGGTGGAAGGTGGTCGAGCTACAGCGGTGTTTGTCAAAATCACGAAAATGCCTGTAGCGTCACAGAACTCGTCTGAATATCTCCTAGATAGGACAGGGACTCTTTCTTATATCTCCTAGATAGGACAGGGACTCTTTCTTATATCTCCTAGATAGGACAGGGACTCTTTCTTATATCTCCTAGATAGGACAGGGACTCTTTCTTATATCTCCTAGATAGGACAGACACCTTATTCCTTATGATGTATTTTTGGACTGCCTTTTGTTGCCTTTTATGAATGTGTTATTCAATAAGTTTCTATGGGCTATAGTAGTAAAGGCAAATTCAGTATTTGTTTTCATTCCTAAAGGGGTCATATAATTCAAAATCAAATAGCTAAATGATCCATGGTATGACCATCTTAAAACAATGTAATATGTTAGCTTAGCATACAGCATCTCCCATGCTGTCTGTTTGCATGTCGAGATGCTGTATCATAGAAGATGTATAGAAAAACCTATGTGGTGTGTGTATACCTACTGTATGTGGTGTGGTTTTGACATCAGCAGGCCTGTGTGTGTGTGTGTGTGTGTGTGTGTGTGTGTGTGTGTGTGTGTGTGTGTGTGTGTGTGTGTGTGTGTGTGTGTGTGTGTGTGTGTGTGTGTGATCTGTAATCTGTAGTGACACTCCCCAGACCTCCTGGTACTCCTTTCACATCACAGCCCCTCTTCCATTCCGCCAGATTTATTTCCTGCAAGATTGTTTTTTAATTTTCTCTCCTGCTCTGGACTGGCAATGCTCGCTACGAATCCTGCTTGACAATCAGAGCATTCACTGGAAAAGAGATAGAGAGGGAGAGAGGCAGGGAGATAGAAGGGCAGGGGTTGTGTGGAGAGGAGTGAAGAGGAGAGGAAAGGATGGAGCGAACAGGAGAGAAATGGAAAGGAAAGGAGAGGAATGGACAGGAAAGGAACTGAGCGGAGAAGCCTTCAGATGGCGAAGCAGACCTGTGTCTCTGTCTTTCACAGTGAGCTATGAATGTGAAGTGACTGGGTGGGTTTGGGAGGTAGAACACGGTGCCTCTGGAAGCTGGGAGCTCTCTGTACTGACCTTAGGATCCACCCCCAGGGTGTGATTAATTGGTGGACAAAAGACAAAGTGGTTTCTTACTCTCGCCTCTACTGAAGTGGTCTTTAAAGAGAAGCAGTCCAGGATCACTGGCTTTGATGTGCTTTTACCCAGCACAGTGCACACACACAAACACATCCCAACACACACACACACACACACAGCATGGCTGCCAGCCTGTGGGCTTTAGTAGGAGGCTGGCCAGAGATGAAAGAGACCTGCTATCTGTTGATTGGCTGTTCAGCTTTACAGGCCCTGCCTTGACCAGAAGGCTATGTCATATAGAGTATGTCATTAGCATGTTACATGTCTGTTAACCTGTCTTTGTCTGTGCAGTGAAGCAGCTTGGTCAGTGGGACAGCATGGTCTGGTTTCACCAGAGAGGAACTGTCCATAGAGCTGAAATACAGACTGGCAGCTAGTGTCTGTCTGTATGGAGGCAGAAGCACTTTAATTTGACTTCGCCCCAAATGGCCCCCTATTTCCTATTTAGTTATGTTTTTATTACAGATTTCAAATGGACAATTGCAGCATTGAGTTTTTATTTTTACAAAGAACAGCTTTATTCCTTGTCCCCACCTACCCCTGTCCCACCCTCGCTTTCCATCCCAGAAAGAAAAAAATATATAATCATAAAAATAAGTACACAAAATAAAATACTATTAATATAAGGTGCATAGGCCTACATGTATCATGGTTTGAAAACAATGAATGTCAGCATGTCGTAAATGAGACAATTAATATATACAGTGCATTCGGAAAGTATTCAGACCCCGTGACCTTTCCAAAAGTTTTTACGTTACAGCCTTATTCTAAAATCACTCATCAATCTACAGACAATACCCCCTAATTACAAAACAAAAACAGGTTTTTAGAAAATTGTGCAAATGTTTTAAAAATAAAAAACTGAAATACCATATTTACATAAGTATTCAGACCCTTTACTCAGTACTCTGTTGAAGCAACTTTGGCAGCGATTACAGCCTTGAGTCTTCTTGGGTATGACACTACAAGCTTGGCACACCTGTATTTGGGGAGTTTCTAACATTCTTCTCTGCAGATCCTCTAATGTTCTGTCAGGTTGGATGGAGAGTGTCGCTGCACAGATACTTTCAGGTCTCTCCAGAGATGTTCGAACGGTTTCAAGTCTGGGCTCTGGCTGGGCCACTCAAGGACATTCAGAGACTTGTCCCGAAGCCACTCCTGCATTGTTTTGTCTGTGTGCTTAGGGCCGTTGTCCTGTGCGCTCTGGAGCAGGTTTTCATCAAGGATCTCTCTGTACTTTGCTCCGTTCATCTTTCCTTTGATCCTGACTAGTCTCCCAGTCCCTGCCCCTGAAAAGCATCCCCACAACATGATGTTGCCACCACCGTGCTTCACCGTAGGGATGGTGCCAGGTTTCTTCCAGATGTGACGCTTGGCAATCAGGCCAAAGAGTTCGATCTTGGTTTCAACAGACCAGAGAATCTTGTTTCTCATGTCTGAGAGTCTTTAGGTGCCTTTTGGGAAACTCCAAGTGGGCTGTCATGTGCCTTTTACTGAGGAGTGGCTTCCGTCTGGCCACCCTACCATAAAAACTTGATTGGTGGATTGCTGCAGAGATGGTTGTCCTTCTCGAAAGTTCTCCAATCTCCACAGAAGAACTATAGAGCTCTGTCAGAGTGACCATCAGGTTCTTGGTCACCTTCCCCAGATCTGTGCCTCGACACGATCCTGTCTCGGAGCTCTACGGACAGTTCCTTCGTCCTCATGGCTTGGTTTTTGCTCTGACATGCACTGTCAACTGTGGGACCTTATATAGACAGTGTGTGCCTTTCCAAATCATGTCCAATCAATTGAATTTACCACAGGTGGACTCCAATCAAGTTTCAGAAACATCTCAAAGGCGATCAATGGAAACAGGATGCACCTGAGCTCAATTTCGAGTCTCAGGGACTGATTACTTAATTAAATAAGGTATTCACGTTTTTTTTTATTTGCTAAAATTTCTAAAAACTTGTTTTGCTTTGTCATTATGGGGTATTATTTTAGAATAAGGCTGTAACTTAACAAAATGTGGAAAAAATCAAGGGGTCTGAATATTTTCCGAAGGCACTATATATATATATATATACAGTGGGGAGAACAAGTATTTGATACACTGCCGATTTTGCAGGTTTTCCTACTTACAAAGCATGTAGAGGTCTGTAATTTTTATCATAGGTACACTTCAACTGTGAGAGACGGAATCTAAAACAAAAATCCAGAAAATCACATTGTATGATTTTTAAATAATTAATTTGCATTTTATTGCATGACATAAGTATTTGATCACCTACCAACCAGTAAGAATTCCGGCTCTCACAGACCTGTTAGTTTTTCTTTAAGAAGCCCTCCTGTTCTCCACTCATTACCTGTATTAACTGCACCTGTTTGAACTCGTTACCTGTATAAAAGACACCTGTCCACACACTCAATCAAACAGACTCCAACCTCTCCACAATGGCCAAGACCAGAGAGCTGTGTAAGGACATCAGGGATAAAATTGTAGACCTGCACAAGGCTGGGATGGGCTACAGGACAATAGGCAAGCAGCTTGGTGAGAAGGCAAGAACTGTTGGCGCAATTATTAGAAAATGGAAGAAGTTCAAGATGACGGTCAATCTCCCTCGGTCTGGGGCACCATGCAAGATCTCACCTCGTGGGGCATCAATGATCATGAGGAAGGTGAGGGATCAGGCCAGAACTACACGGCAGGACCTGGTCAATGACCTGAAGAGAGCTGGGACCACAGTCTCAAAGAAAACCATTAGTAACACACTACGCGTCATGGATTAAATTCCTGCAGCGCACGCAAGGTCCCTCTGCTCAAGCCAGCGCATGTCCAGGCCCGTCTGAAGTTTGCCAATGACCATCTGGATGATCCAGAGGAGGAATGGGAGAAGGTCATGTGGTCTGATGAGACAAAAATAGAGCTTTTTGGTCTAAACTCCACTCGCTGTGTTTGGAGGAAGAAGAAGGATGAGTACAACCCCAAGAACACCATCCCAACCGTGAAGCAGGGAGGTGGAAACATCATTCTTTGGGGATGCTTTTCTGCAAAGGGGACAGGACGACTGCACCATATTGAGGGGAGGATGGATGGGGCCATGTATCGCGAGATCTTGGCCAACAACCTCCTTCCCTCAGTAAGAGCATTGAAGTTGGGTCGTGGCTGGGTCTTCCAGCATGACAACGACCCGAAACACACAGCCAGGGCAACTAAGGAGTGGCTCCGTAAGAAGCATCTCAAGGTCCTGGAGTGGCCTAGCCAGTCTCCAGACCTGAACCCAATAGAAAATCTTTGGAGGGAGCTGAAAGTCCGTATTGCCCAGCGACAGCCCCAAAACCTGAAGGATCTGGAGAAGGTCTGTATGGAGGAGTGGGCCAAAATCCCTGCTGCAGTGTGTGCAAACCTGGTCAAGAACTACAGGAAACATATGATCTCTGTAATTGCAAACAAAGGTTTCTGTACCAAATATTAAGTTCTGCTTTTCTGATGTATCAAATACTTATGTCATGCAATAAAATGCAAATTAATTACTTAAAAATCATACAATGTGATTTTCTGGATTTTTGTTTTAGATTCCGTCACTCACAGTTGAAGTGTACCTATGATAAAAATTACAGACCTCTACATGCTTTGTAAGTGGGAAAACCTGCAAAATCGGCAGTGTATCAAATACTTGTTCTCCCCACTGTATATATACATACACAGTTCAAGTCGGAAGTTTTCATACACCTTAGCCAAATACATTTAAACTCAGTTTTTCACAATTCCTGACATTTAATCCTAGTAAAAATGCCCTGTCTTAGGTCAGTTAGGATCACCACTTTATTTTAAGAATGTGAAATGTCAGAATAATAGTAGAGAGATTGATTTATTTCAGCTTTTATTCCTTTCATCACATTCCCAGTGGGTCAGAAGTTTACATACATTCAAATAGTATTGTATTTTGTAGCATTGCCTTTAAATTGTTTAACTTGGGTCAAATGTTTTGGGTAGCCTTCTATGGAAGTGTGTGAGCTTCCCACAATAAGTTGGGTGAATTTTGGCCCATTCCTCCTGACAGAACTGGTGTAACTGAGTCAGGTTTGTAGGTCTCCTTGCTCGCGCACGCTTTTTCAGTTCTGCCCACAAATGTTCAATAGGATTGAGGTCAGGGCTTTATGATGGCCACTCCAATACCTTGACTTTGTTGTCCTTAAGCCATTTTGCCACAACTTTGGAAGTATGCCTGGGGTCATTGTCTATTTGGAAGACCCATTTGCGACCAAGCTTTAACTTCCTGACTGATGTCTTGAGATGTTGCTTAAATATATTCACAGAATTTTCCTTCCTCATGATGCCATCTATTTTGTGAAGTGCACCAATCCCTCCTGCAGCGAAGCACCCACACAACATGATGCTGCCACCCACATGCTTCACGGTTGGGATGGTGTTCTTCGGCTTGCAAGCCTCTCCGTTTTTACTCCAAACATAACAATGGTCATTACAAACAGTTCTATTTTTGTTTCATCAGACCAGAGGACATTTCTCAAAAAATGACGATCTTTGTCTCTATGTGCAGTTGCAAACCGTAGTGCGGTTTTGGAGCAGTGGCTTCTTCCTTGCTGAGCGGCCTTTCAGGTTATGTCGATATAGGACTTGTTTTACTTTTGGATATAGATACTTTTGTACCTGTTTCCTCCAGCATCTTCACAAGGTCCTTGTGAAGAACGCGTCTCTTTCCTGAGCGGTATGACGGCTGCGTGGTCCCATGATGTTTATACTTGCGTACTATTGTTTGTACAGATGAACGTGGTACCTTCAGGCATTTGGAAATTGCTCCCAAGGATGAACCAGACTTGTGGAGGTCTAAAATTTGTTTTCTGAAGCCTTGGCTGATTTCTTTTGATTTTCCCATGTTGTCGAGCAAAGAGGCCCTCAGTCTGAAGGTAGGCTTTGAAACACATCCACAGGTACACCTCCAATTGACTCAAATGATGTCAATTAGCCTATCAGAAGCTTCTAAAGCCATGACATCATTTTCTGTAATTTTCCAAGTTATTTAAAGGCACAGTCAACTTAGTGTATGTAAACCTCTGACCCACTGGAATTGTGATATAGTGAATTAAAAGTGAAATAATCTGTCTGTAAACAATTGTTGGAAGAATTACTTTTGTCATGCACAAAGTAGATGTCCTAACCGACTTGCCAAAACTATAGTTTGTCAACATGAAATCTGTGGAGTGGTTGAAAAAAGAGTTTTAATTACTTTAATCTAAGTGTATGTAAACTTCCGACTTCAACTGTGTGTATATATATATATATATATATATATATATATATATATATATATATATATATATATAGTGGGGAGAACAAGTATTTGATACACTGCCGATTTTGCAGGTTTCCTACTTACAAAGCATGTAGAGGTCTGTAATTTTTATCATAGGTACTCTTCAACTCTGAGAGACGGAATCTAAAACAGAAATCCAGAAAATCACATTGTATGATTTTTAAATAATTAAATTGCATTTTATTGCATGACATAAGTATTTGATCACCTACCAACCAGTAAGAATTCCGGCTCTCACAGACCTGTTAGTTTTTCTTTAAGAAGCCCTCCTGTTCTCCACTCATTACCTGTATTAACTGCACCTGTTTGAACTCGTTACCTGTATAAAAGACACCTGTCCACTCACTCAATCAAACAGACTCCAACCTCTCCACAATGGCCAAGACCAGAGAGCTGTGTAAGGACATCAGGGATAAAATTGTAGACCTGCAGAAGGCTGGGATGGGCTACAGGACAATAGGCAAGCAGCTTGGTGAGAAGTCAACAACTGTTGGCGCAATTATTAGAAAATGGAAGAAGTTCAAGATGACGGTCAATCTCCCTCGGTCTGGGGCACCATGCAAGATCTCACCTCGTGGGGCATCAATGATCATGAGGAAGGTGAGGGATCAGCCCAGAAATACACGGCAGGACCTGGTCAATGACCTGAAGAGAGCTGGGACCACAGTCTCAAAGAAAACCATTAGTAACACACTACGCCGTCATGGATTAAAATCCTGCAGCGCACGCAAGGTCCCCCTGCTCAAGCCAGCGCATGTCCAGGCCCGTCTGAAGTTTGCCAATGACCATCTGGATGATCCAGAGGAGGATTGGGAGAAGGTCATGTGGTCTGATGAGACAAAAATAGAGCTTTTTGGTCTAAACTCCACTCGCCGTGTTTGGAGGAAGAAGAAGGATGAGTACAACCCCAAGAACACCATCCCAACCGTGAAGCAGGGAGGTGGAAACATCATTCTTTGGGGATGCTTTTCTGCAAAGGGGACAGGACGACTGCACCGTATTGAGGGGAGGATGGATGGGGCCATGTATCGCGAGATCTTGGCCAACAACCTCCCTCCCTCAGTAAGAGCATTGAAGATGGGTCGTGGCTGGGTCTTCCAGCATGACAACGACCCGAAACACACAGCCAGGGCAACTAAGGATTGGCTCCGTAAGAAGCATCTCAAGGTCCTGGAGTGGCCTAGCCAGTCTCCAGACCTGAACCCAATTGAAAATCTTTGGAGGGAGCTGAAAGTCCGTATTTCCCAGCGACAGCCCCGAAACCTGAAGGATCTGTATGGAGGAGTGGGCCAAAATCCCTGCTGCAGTGTGTGCAAACCTGGCCAAGAACGACAGGAAACGTATGATCTCTGTAATTGCAAACAAAGGTTTCTGTACCAAATATTAAGTTCTGCTTTTCTGATGTATCAAATACTTATGTCATGCAATAAAATACAAATTAATTACTTAAAAATCATACAATGTGATTTTCTGGATTTTTGTTTTAGATTCCGTCACTCACAGTTGAAGAATACCTATGATAAAAATTACAGACTTCTACATGCTTTGTAAGTGGGAAAACCTGCAAAATCGGCAGTGTATCAAATACTTGTTCTCCCCACTGTGTATATATATATATATATATATATATATATATATATATATATATATATATTGTAGTGGAGTGAGAGGATGGGTCTGTGATGGCCGGTATGTTCCGGCTCGTTGGCTACATCTGCTGGCCAGGAGAGGTGGTGGCCCGGTAGGGTAAGGCCTAATTACACACACCTGAAGCCACTTAAGGAGAGGTATTTTAACCTGGCCTTGAGCACACCCAGGGTGTGGTTGTTTGGTGGGAAAAGCTACCAGGAGGGCAGAGGATTCTAGGATAACCTCAAGTGAAAGAAGGGACTGGACCTCAATGACTACTGGACAGGAAGACACACACAGTAAGACCCAGACTGTATTTAAATTGCTCTCTCTCTTTTATTTTGGTTATAACCGGTAAACAGTTTAGCTGTCCGGTCACAGTAAGGGACCCGGAAGAACTGTATAGTAAGGCTCTCGAAAGAGCTAGGCTTTTGATTTGGTTTCATTGTTACCCAGCGCCCAGGCGTGGCCTCTGTTAAAGTTTCACTAATAAAAGTCCTGGGTCACTGCCTTGGAGAAAGGTTCCCCACTTCTGTTTCTCCTCGTTCTTGTACCTTGAGGCTCAACCTGGCTAGAAACCCGCTACACTGGTGGAGAATGCGGGCAAGAACGAACTAAAGAGAACCTGGGAAGTAATACTCGACCATGGAGAACCTTGTCTAGCAGCTAGCCCATGACAGTCAGATCCAACAGGACATGCATCGAGAATTCATGGCGGAACAAAGAAACCAAACTGCAATGGTGTTGGCACACCTCCAAGATCTCAATACTGGGGCCCCACTGGTCCCAACCCCAGTCAGTACAGTCAACCCGGGCCGGTTCCTGGTGAAAATGACAGAGGCCGACGACGTGGAGGCCTACCTCCTTACTTTTGAAAGAACCGCAACCCGGGAGGGATGGCCAGAGGACACATGGGCGGGGCTTCTTGGACCCTTCCTGACCGGAGAAGCACAAGGGGCCTACTATGACCTACCAGATGATCAGGCTAAAGACTACAAACGGGTAAAGGCTGACATTTTGGCCCGTTATGGATATTCACTAATGACCAGGGCCTTAAAATTCCATGAATGGACCTTTGTTCCCTCCGAGCCAGTGAGGGCTCAGGTACACAACCTCATCCGCCTGACGAAGGCCTGGTTACAGTGCGAACCCGCAGGACCCAGCGTACTGGAACGAGTGGTGATGGATCATTTCCTGCGGGCTCTTCCATATGATGCTAAGAAAGTGGCCAGCCAGGGCAACCCACAGTCAGTTGACCAACTGGTCCTGTTGGTGGAGACTCACCAGACCACGTTGGAGTTGCTGAAGGCCGGTAAGGCAGACAGGGTGGAGGGAAAGCAGAAGAAGATGACAGAGAAACTCCCGCCGGCAGAGAGGTATGTGAATCCAGCGAAAGGGGGGCCACCACAGCGACACGGGTCTACCCTAAACCCTGACCGGAGAAAATGTTATACCTGTGGGGACCTCGGACACGTGTCCTGGTGTTGCCCCAATCGAGACGAACCCATGCCCTCTGCTCCCTCAGCTGACCATACAGGAGGGAGTCCCTGTCACTTCTTGACCTCCTGTTGGGCCCATAAGGAGACCCCAGCCCCCACAATCCCCACCAAGGTAAACGGAAGGGATACAGAAGCTCTGCTGGACTCGGGTAGCATGGTTTCGTTGATACGACCTCAGCTCATAGGGGAATCTCTGCATAGGCCAGAGGATACGGTAGCGGTCTCGTGCATTCATGGGGACACCAAGGAATATCCCACGGCGGTTGTGATGCTTACAACCCCCCAAGGGACCTGCCAGCTGCGCGTAGGCCTTGTCCCCAACCTCCCTGTGCCACTCTTGGTCGGTCAGGATTGTCAACTATTCACAAACCTGCTGGAGAAGCAGAAGGCCCTCAGCGTCCGTCAAAGAAAACCCTCATCTGGTGTCTGGAGGAGAACTACCTCAGGACCACCGCAACAGCAGAGGAAAACTCCCTTTTGTGCGGCCCAGGTGAACCTAGACGTGGTGTCCGCCGAGCCTGATACCGAGGAAGACTCAGGGCCACCCCCCGATCCATTTCCAGACTGGCAGATATCAGGGGAAGAACACGACGACGCACCACCTGGACAAAACCTGAAGGGCCAGTTTGGTACGGCCCAGTTGGAGGACCCCAACCTCACCCAAGCGAGGAGCCAGGTTACCGAAGTAGACGGACGAATGGTCGCGGGGGTGAGTGAATTGAAATTACCTCGGTTTGTGATCAAAAAGCAGCTTTTATATTATGTTAAAGAAGAAGATAGGAAAGTTAAAGAACTGTTGTTGGTCCCAAAACGGTATGTACCCACAGTTTTACAGCTAGCGCACTCCCATGTCATGGGAGCACACCTGGGTGTCCAGAAGACCAAAGATCGGATTCTAGGGCGCTTCTACTGGCCGGGGGTGGTAAGGGCCGTGGAGGACTACTGCCGCTCGTGTCCTGAATGCCAACTCACTGCACCTAAACCACACTTTAAAAATCCCCTGATCCCCCTCCCTATCATAGATGTTCCCTTTGCGAGGATTGCAATGGACCTTGTGGGGCCTCTGGTGAAGTCCGCAAGAGGACACCAATATATCCTAGTGATACTAGACTATGCCACCCGGTACCCGGAAGCCGTTCCCCTACGAACGATGACGGCAAAAGGGATTGCCAGGGAGCTGGTACTGCTCTTCAGCCGGGTAGGCATCCCCAATGAGATCCTTACGGACCAGGGGACCCCCTTCATGTCTCGTATCATGCGAGACCTGTGCAAGCTTCTTAAGGTAAAACACCTCCGCACTACGGTGTACCACCCACAGACGGATGGGTTAGTGGAAAGATTTAACAAAACCTTGAAGAGCATGCTACGCAAGGTAGTAGACAAAGACGGGAGGAACTGGGACCAACTATTACCGTATCTCCTGTTTTCCATCAGGGAGGTTCCTCAGGCGTCCACTGGTTTCTCCCCGTTCGAGCTCCTGTATGGACGACAGCCCAGGGGGATCTTGGACATCGCAAGGGAGACGTGGGAATCAGAACCAAGCCTACATCACAGCCTCATCGACCATGTGGCTGAAATGGGCGACCGGATGCAGAAGCTGTGGCCGATGGTAAGAGAACATATGGCGCAAGCCCAAGAGGCCCAGCAGAGGGTCTACAATAGGGGAGCTAAACCCAGAGAGTTCCAGAAAGGAGACCGGGTTTTGGTCCTGGTGCCCACGACAGAAAATAAGTTCCTGGCCACCTGGAAAGGACCATACGAGATCCAGGAGAAGGTGGGTCCTGTAAACTACAAAGTTTGGCAGCCAGGCCGCCGTAAAACTCTACAAGTATACCACATAAACCTTCTCAAAAAGTGGCACCCACGGGAGGCATTATCCGGGTGTGCGATGTCCCCGGGGCCCATAGCAACAGCTCGTGAGGAAGTGGCCATTAACCTTCAGCTGACAAAAAGTCAGCACCAAGATCTAAGTGAACTGGTGGACCAGAACAAGGATGTCTTCTCTCTCCTCCCTGGCCGCACCACCATGACTCAACACCACATCCATACACTACCTGGGAAGAAGGTGACGTTGCGGCCCTATAGGGTCCCAGAGGCCCGACGGGTGGCCATCCAAAAGGAGGAAGACCAAATGCTAAAAATTGGGATAATTGAGCCGTCCCAGAGTGAGTGGTGCAGTCCAATCGTGTTGGTACCGAAGCCTGATGGTTCAATCAGGTTTTGTAACGATTTCCGAAAGCTAAACGACATATCCAAATTTGATGCATATCCTATGCCTCGGGTAGACGAGCTGATTGACCACCTGGGCAACGCTCGGTATATCAGTACCCTGGATCTCACTAAAGGGTACTGGCAGATCCCCTTAGCACCAGAAGCGAAAGAGAAGACAGCTTTTGCCACACCTACGGGCCTGTACCAGTATACCGTGCTACCATTCGGCTTACATGGGGCCCCGCCCACGTTTCAGAGGCTTATGGACAAGGTCCTGAGACCCCACAGTGAGTACTCTGCAGCATACTTGGATGACGTAGTCGTATACAGCCCAAACTGGGACGCTCACCTAAAGCATCTCAGCGCTGTCTTGGAGGCGCTTCGTCGTGCTGGTCTGACTGCCAACGCCAAGAAATGCAGACTAGGTCTCGAGGAGGCGGAATACTTAGGCTTCACCATTGGGAGGGGCAACGTCAAACCTCAAGAGAAAAAAGTGCAAGCCATCAGTCAGTGGCCGCGGCCCCAAACCAAATCCCAGGTAAAAACCTTTGAGGGACTGACTAGCTATTACCGAAGGTTTATTCCTAATTATGCGAC
This sequence comes from Thymallus thymallus, assembly GCA_023634145.1. Taxonomy (NCBI): domain Eukaryota; kingdom Metazoa; phylum Chordata; class Actinopteri; order Salmoniformes; family Salmonidae; genus Thymallus; species Thymallus thymallus. The sequence goes on from CM042378.1 coordinate 16,454,461, forward strand.
TGTAGCCTGCCCTCTTACAGACCTGACCCGAAAAGCCCAGCCCAACAAGCTCCGGTGGACTGAGGAGGCGGAAGGGGCGTTCCAGAGCTTAAAAGAAGCTCTATGCTCGAGCCCGGTCTTGGTGATGCCGGACTTTGGACGAGAGATGGTGGTCCAGACGGATGCTTCTGAGACCGGACTAGGGGCTGTCCTGGCCCAGGACATACAAGGGGATGAACATCCTGTCCTATATATCAGCCGGAAGCTGTTATCTCGAGAGAAAAAATACTCCACAGTGGAAAAGGAGTGCTTAGCAGTGCACTGGGCGTTGAAAAAACTACCTCCTGGGGCGACACTTCACGTTAGTCACAGACCATGCACCACTGGTCTGGATGGCAAGGAACCGAGACTCCAATGATCGGGTGACCCGCTGGTTTCTCTCACTCCAACAGTTTCGATTCTCTGTTGTCCACAGGTCCGGCTCGAAGCACGGGAATGCAGATGCCCTGTCCCGCCGAGATGCTCTGTGGACTATGGCCGCCCCACCCACCAGGTCGGTGCTGGGGAGGGGGATGTGTAGTGGAGTGAGAGGATGGGTCTGTGATGGCCGGTATGTTCCGGCTCGTTGGCTACATCTGCTGGCCAGGAGAGGTGGTGGCCCGGTAGGGTAAGGCCTAATTACACACACCTGAAGCCACTTAAGGAGAGGTATTTTAACCTGGCCTTGAGCACACCCAGGGTGTGGTTGTTTGGTGGGAAAAGCTACCAGGAGGGCAGAGGATTCTAGGATAACCTCAAGTGAAAGAAGGGACTGGACCTCAATGACTACTGGACAAGAAGACACACACAGTAAGACCCAGACTGTATTTAAATTGCTCTCTCTCTTTTATTTTGGTTATAACCGGTAAACAGTTTAGCTGTCCGGTCACAGTAAGGGACCCGGAAGAACTGTATAGTAAGGCTCTCAAAAGAGCTAGGCTTTTGATTTGGTTTCATTGTTACCCAGCGCCCAGGCGTGGCCTCTGTTAAAGTTTCACTAATAAAAGTCCTAGGTCACTGCCTTGGAGAAAGGTTCCCCACTTCTGTTTCTCCTCGTTCTTGTACCTTGAGGCTCAACCTGGCTAGAAACCCGCTACAATATATATATATATATATATATATATACACACACACTGTATATATACACGGACATATACATACACACACGGTGAAAATACACTTCTGCTTAAAAGAACAAATGCTTAACAACTACTAGTATTTTTTTAAAGTTATAATAGAAAAATATAAAATAATAATAAAGGAACGAAAAATAAAGAGAATAGGAAGAGTAGTAAATAATTAAATGAGGATAATAATTTGTTGGGGTAATCTTACTAGTCATATTAGAAGGAATAGTATATATATCATACTGTTATAGAGCAGGTCTAGGTCAACATCTAAAAACTGTACGGCAGTCAAATCATAAAGTTTAAAGCTAAATGTATTTATTTATATTTATTTAAGTGTGGTAATTGTTCATTCAGTAGGAAGGGTAGAGAGTTCTTCAAAGTATGAAATAAAGGGTTGCCAAAGGGAGTAAAATCCATCTGTTCATCCTCTCAAGTTGAATTTGATATTTTCTAATATATTTGAGCCATACAGCGAGGGAGGGAGGGGCATGTATGTTAGGTTAGCAAGACCAGAACATGTACGTTAGGTTAGCAAGACCAGAACATGTATGTTAGGTTAGCAAGACCAGAACATGTACGTTAGGTTAGCAAGACCAGAACATGTACGTTAGGTTAGCAAGACCAGAACATGTACGTTAGGTTAGCAAGACCAGAACATGTATGTTAGGTTAGCAAGACCAGAACATGTACGTTAGGTTAGCAAGACCAGAACATGTATGTTAGGTTAGCAAGACCAGAACATGTACGTTAGGTTAGCAAGACCAGAACATGTACGTTAGGTTAGCAAGACCAGAACATGTATGTTAGGTTAGCAAGACCAGAACATGTATGTTAGGTTAGCTGGAGACTGAGCGCAGCGTTCACATTTGGCCTCTAAGTCAGGATATTTCTCTGCTAGTCTGGACTTGCTCATATGAGCTCGATGGAGCACCTTAAACTGGATACTCTTTTTATAGCGCTTTCACACCAGTCCTCTGTAAGTTCAACTCAACTTCGCACTTCTCCCTAGTTCTATTAAGGGAGGTGCTGTCGACGCACATACGATACGACTAAAGGTGAGAGATTAAACCCTTCTAGGTAGAATTTTAAGCAGTCCCTTTTCAGCGACTGCATGGACTGGCTATGGCATATCCTCAAGGCTCCTCTAGAGCTCTGTTAGACTTCCTTTCTCCTCTTTTGGCTTTGTAGGGTGTATTGGTTTTGATACAATGATTTCTTTAGAGGATTTATGGTTACCTTGGTAATTTTCTTGTGTCCCTTGGACAATGATAGAACATCTCAGTTATTCCACTATTTTATAGAATTTATTCAATTTCCTTTCAGATAGTAGATGTCATGGCACTCGTGCTTCTACAGGTAATATTAGCAGTAAGCATTACGATAAATGGAACAGGCTGGTTCTTCTGGGATTGAATATATCTAATTTTCCCCCTGATTTATTATGTGGAGAGAAGGTGATGAAAACTACTGATGTTCTTCCCCAGTCACTCTCTCCACCATCTCTCCTACCTCTCTCCCCTTCTGTCCCTCTTTCTCTCACTCTCCTCCCTGGTAATTAGACTCCCTCTCTCCTCCCTTGTTACTCCCTCTCTCCCCTCTAATTTCTCTCTTCTCCTTCACTCTCTCCCCTCTAATTGCTCTCTCCTCCCTCTTTTCTCCCTGTTCTCATTTCTCTCTCCTCCCTCTCTCCTCCTTCTATACTCCCTCTCTTCACTCTGTAGCTCATTTGGTGGTAGATCTCTCCTCTCTGCTGCAGAGACTACCTTCCTGCTCTGTTCCTGTTCAATAAATCACACAGGTCTTTCTAGCCCTTACAAAGGAACTACTGATTTGATATAATGTTCTGTTTGATAAAAGTAATTGCAGCAACTGAATCAGCTGGCGGAGAGGAGGATGGGACAGGAGGAAGAGGATTGTGTGTGTGTGTGTGTGTGTGTGTGTGTGTGTTTGTGGACGTGTTAAACTATACTTGTGGGGACCAGAAGTAACCACAAGAATAGTAAACAAACAAACATTTGACCAACTGGGAACATTGTGTTTGTCCCCACAAGGTCAAATGCTATTTCCAGGGGGTTTAGAGTTAAGGTTAGAATAAGTGTTAGAATTAGGTTTAGGGTTAGGAGCTAGGGTTAGTTTAAGGGTTAGCGTTAGGAGATGGGGTTAGGTTTAGGGTTGGGATTAAGGTTAGGTTTTGGGGTTAAGGTTAGGGTTAAGGTTAGGGTAAGGGTTAGAGTTAGGGAAAATAGGAATTTGTGTCCCCACAAGGTTAGTTATACAAGACTGTGTGTGTGTGTGTGTGTGTGTGTGTGTGTGTGTGTGTGTGTGTGTGTGTGTGTGTGTGTGTGTGTGTGTGTGCTTCCAGAGCCGAGTGTGATTGATGGCTCTGTTAGGTTGTGTGACGTAATTATTTATTGTCTGTAATTACTTCTCAATGAAGCTGTAGTGCAGACTCGGCCTCAATGTAGAGCTGGCTAAGCTAATGGTCTAACACATCCCTGTCCTTCTCTTCTACACAAACACACATGGTCAGTACCCCCCGGAGGGAGAAGTGCTGAGTGCTTATGGGAACAGTCACCTGTAAAAGTCTATTAACGACAGATTGGATAGCCAACCTGGGTCGGGAGGTATGTGTGTATGTGTGCGCGTGAGTGTGTGTCGCCAGGCAGCATGGGGCTGGCAGAGCAGACAGATGGCAGTGCCATAGCTGTGGAACCTGACAGAGCTAACAACGGAGACTAACACACACACGAGAGAGAGAGAGAGAGAGAGAGAGAGAGAGAGAGAGAGAGAGAGAGAGCGCTAACAGAGGTGTTCACAGGGAGAGCTGCTTGATATCTTGGGCTCAAAGCACTGCAGACACACGAAACAGCCTGACAGTCTGCAGACACAAACAGAATGTCTACTGATCATATCATAAGACACACAAGGATCAGAAACTGGAACGTAAGTGTAGAGATTATTGCTCTCTGGTGGTTCAGAGATGACCTGAGCACAACATACCCTTACTGTACATAATGAAAAGCAGAGCTGGAATATAAATATACTGTAATAACATGTATGCGTCCCATGTACGCCACCCTATTCCCTATATAGTGCACTACTTTTGGCCAGAGCCGTATGGGCCCTGGTCAAAAGTATTGTGCTAAATAGGGACTAGGATGCAATTTAGGATATCTCCAAATCACGTTATCATGGAGCGTTACAGGGTCCTGAACCAATACAAAGTCTCTGTAGCCTAGGGGATAAACATAGCCCACATCCATATAAAACAATTTTTTATTACTACCACAGTATTTTCATTATTTTTCATTGCATTCATTACTACAGAGAGAGAGAGAGAGAGAGAGAGAGAGAGAGAGAGAGAGAGAGAGAGAGAAAAAAATCAGATCACTGTACTAAAGTCACCAGATGACTGTCACTGCCTGATGAGGGAGATGATGAGTGCAATGATCTGATTGGCTGCCCTGAGGAACTGACCAGTCAGGCGAGAGGAGAAGCACTGCCCTCCAGATGGACTCAACCCAAACCTCCTTTATGTTGTTTAACTACCCAGCAATGCGCTTGATCTCATATCTGCAACTGGAACCTAGACTCCACATGACTGTCCAGGTTAGAGTTATCACACGGCTTACTGCAGAAACACACACACTCTCTCTCTCTCTTTATTTCTCTCTTCCCCTCCCCCTCTCTCTACTCCTCAATAATGTAAATTACAGTTTCTTACTGTAGTTGTAACATTTTATTTAATTGGGAGACTGAGGTTGTGCCCCAAATCCCTATTCCCTTTATGGTGCACTATACTTTTGCACTATACTGCCCTATGGGCCTTGGTCAAAAGGAGTGCACTAGAGGGAATAGGGTGCCATTTGGGATGCATACATGACTTCATGATTCAGCTCCCAGGTATTGGTAGACTGGGAGACTTCGATCTCATTATGTGGCAGGCCAGTCCTTTCCTCAACCTCTCCTGTACTCCTTCCCTCACTCTCCTCCCTTTCCCCTCTCACTCTCTTTCCCAGTCAGCTCAGGGCTGCTTCTCCTGATGTGACGTGAGCATGCATTTCTACCTGTAGGTTAATAGTCTCATGTCAGAACTGTAGCTCTTTCTTTTTCACTGCGTTTTGTTCTCACAGTGCAGAAGGTGTGTGTGCGTATGTGTTGCTGTGTGTGTGTGTGTGTGTCTGTGAAAGACAGGCAGGCGGTGAGTGAGAGGGATTTGATAGCTTCGGGCAGCGTGCCGGTTTCCCTCCCTGCTGGACCAGTGTTCTGTGTTCTGGAGCTAGTTTATGAGATTGAGTGTGACCTGCTGTACGAAGGTCGACCTGACCTTGTCACAGTGGATAGAGGGAGGATGGAAGGGAGGGAGAGAATGAGAGAGGGAGAGAAAAGGAGGGAGGGCTTGGTATGCTGTGCAGTTCTTCCGTTGGTCACTCCAGGCAACTCCAGAAGTGATCTATTGTAAAAAGTAGGGCTGACCCCATTTAGTCGACTGGCCGATTGTTAGGTAGATAGGCTGTTGGTCGACCGAGATTTCTTCAGTCGAGCAAAAGCAAAAAAATATATAATTTCACGCGCCTGTCTGAGTGGACTAAACCATTGTGGAGGCCGTGGGGATGGCACAGTCCATCACTAAGACATGCGCTACTGAAATTGTATATGGTTATATTATGTAAGAACAGTAGTGCAACACTAATAAAAATTATATTATTTTATAAAAAATGTGCTTACTCCCGCGTTGGATAGCGGTCGCTGTCTTGACCATGTTGCTATGTGCATAATAGCAAAGTTAACCAGCATATTGGTGTTGAGAACAATGCGGCGGAGGCAGCAGCAGAGTTAGGAGACGATAAAACAGCACTTGCCTTAATTGTCTAAGAAAAATGAGGAGAGAGGAAACAAACTTAAATAGCTCTATAATCAATAGCCTGACTGTTAAATGTGCCTGGCTTTATAAATCATTCATATACATCTATAGATATAAGACAGATCTTGCTCCTGTTTGAGTGTTTGTTTAATAGCCTACTGATTCCGTGAGCACCAAGCCAAATTCGGCTGTTTTTAATCTTTGCTATGCTGTAATAAAGACTTTGCACTTTTTCGTTAGAACAGCCTCTCTGGTATTACTTATAATTTATTTAGTGCTGATTAAACTCTTCCAAATTGTCAGAAGAATTATATTTATAATAATAATAGCTCTCCTTTTTCTTGATCTCCTTGTTGTTATTTTTACTACTACTACTAGTATTATTATTATTATCATCATCACTATATTAATAAGTAATGTCATTATCATTAGTAGGCTTAGTATAGCAGCCTTGTATAACCACCATCGAGCTGTAAGCCAAAGAGCACATCCTGTTAAGTTTTAATGACATTCAAATCAGCATTGAAAAAATTTAAAAGTTTAAATTTGTTCCACCTGAGCGAGTCTGGACAGCCAGTGGACAGCCAGTGAAAAATGTGCTCTTGCAACAGCTGCACAGTGCGGATCCAAGCCTATGGAATAAAAGTGGGGCTTTTTTTGCTCAAACTTTTGATAGACTTAAAGGGGCAATCTGTAGTTGCTCCATCCATTTTTGGACTTATAAATTATATATACAGTACCAGTCAAAGGTTTGGACACACCTACATATTCAAGGGTTTTTCTTTATTTGTACTATTTTCTACATTGTAGAATAATAGTGAAGACATCAAAACTATGAAATAACACATAAAGAATCATGTAGTAGCCAAAAAATAGGTGAGGCCCTATTGGCCCTATTGGTCACGTGTATGCAATGCATAGATGTGTCACGTAAAGAGAGCAAGGGTTGAGGGAATAGAGAATGTTTTTCCTAAACAAATGAGGGATTTCAGTCAAATTACTTTTTATTCAGAAATGCCTGTAATTATGTTGCAGCTTCAGCAACATGGACAGCACGATAAACACTGTTGATGTTCTGTAATGGTCACTGCAACATGGAGGAGAGGGAGACAACGGGTGCTAGTCACACAGTCACTTGCTGTAATTATTTTTAACACAGCGCAGCAAGCCTGTCAGGCTCTGGCCATAGAGAAGCAATAGGCTTCTCTATGTAGTTATGGTCAGAGTCTGACAGTGTCGTTCTTTTCTGTTTCTTTGTGGGTTTTGGGTGGATCCCTAATTAGAGGCAGCTGCTAACCATTGTCTCTAATTAGGGATCCCATATATGTTGAGTCTATCCTTCACTTTGGTGTGGGTTGTTATCGATGTCTGTCGCAGTCACGTTTGAAGTAAGTGTGTTTTCTTTACGTCCGTTCATTGGTGTGTTGTGTGAGCGTGACGTTAGTCTATTCGTGTTTGTTTTTGTGTCTGTTAGTTCGTCATTTTCGTTTTGTTATTATACATAGTATTGTGAAGTATTACATAGTATAAAATAAACGATGTCGAACTACTATCCCTGTGCTGCGCCTTGTTCTCTCCAACCCCCATTCCGTGACAAAGCCTGAGCACAATCAAATCAATTGCAGCCAGACTACCTCTAGTCATTTGTGTGTCTTAATTATTTAATCAAACAGTGCACTTAAAGCATCAGACAAGCTCAGTGCATATAGTTGATTTGATTAAAACACATAGGATGTGTCTATATATGGAAAAATACACGTTCTGTGCTGTGGGATTATTTAAGATACTCTTTGAAGAGGTGGGTTTCAGATGTTTTTGGAAGATGGGTAGGGACTCTGTTGCTTTCCTAGCTTCAAGGGGAAGCTGGTTCCACCATTGGGGTGCCAGGACAGAGAAGAGCTTTGACTGGAGATGCAGGAAATTCCAACAATGAACAGTGAGCCATCATATTCATGCATAAAAAAACTAATAATGAGAGAAAAGTATTGCAAGTTTGAATTTTGTAAAGTTAGTGTGGGAGAGGTGGAAAAATAATTGTTATTGATCAATAATGACAAACCTCCTGGTATTTACAACTTAGATGGAAAGCTACGGAGGATGGTAGCTGACTCTATATTCACCCCTATCTGTCATATCTTTAATCTGAGCCTAGAGGAAAGTCTTTGTCCTCAGGCCTGGCAGGAAGCCAAAGTCATTCCACTACCCCTGAGTGGTAAAGCGGCATTTACTGGTTCTAACAGAAGACCTATCAGCTTGCTGCCAGCTCTTAGCAAACTGTTGGAAAAAATGGTGTTTGATCAAATACAATGCTATTTCTCTGTAAACAAACTAACAAAAGACTTTCAGCATGCTTATAGGGAAGGGCACTCAACATGTACTGCACTGACACAAATGACTGATGATTGGTTGAAAGAAATTGATAAGAAGATTGTAGGAGCTGTACTGTTAGAGTTCAGTGCAGCCTTTGATATTATTGACCACAACCTGTTGTTGAAAAAACATACAGTGGGGAGAACAAGTATTTGATACACTGCAGATTTTCCCACTTACAAAGCATGTAGAAGTAATTTTTATCATAGGCACTCTTCAACTGTGAGTGACGGAATTTAAAACAAAAATCCAGAAAATCACATTGTATGATTTTTAAGTAATTAATTTGCATTTTATTGCATGACATAAGTATTTGATACATCAGAAAAGCAGAACTTAATATTTGGTACAGAAACCTTTGTTTGCAATTACAGAGATCATACGTTTCCTGTAGTTCTTGACCAGGTTTGCACACACTGCAGCAGAGATTTTGGCCCACTCCTCCATACAGATCCTTCATGTTTCGGGGCTGTCGCTGGGCAATACGGACTTTCAGCTCCCTCCAAAGATTTTCTATTGGGTTCAGGTCTGGAGATTGGCTAGGCCACTCCAGGACCTTGAGAGGAGCCACTCCTTAGTTGCCCTGGCTGTGTGTTTCGGGTCGTTGTCATGCTGGAAGACCCAGCCACGACCCATCTTCAATGCTCTTACTGAGGGAAGGAGGTTGTTGGCCAAGATCTCGCGATACATGGCCCCATCCATCCTCCCCTCAATACGGTGCAGTCGTCCTGTCCCCTTTGCAGAAAAGCATCCCCAAAGAATGATGTTTCCACCTCCATGCTTCACGGTTGGGATGGTGTTCTTGGGGTTGTACTCATCCTTCTTCTTCCTCCAAACATTAGACCAAAAAGCTCTATTTTTGTCTTATCAGACCACATGACCTTCTCCCATTCCTCCTCTGGACGAGCCTGGACATGCGCTGGCTTGAGCAGGGGGACCTTGCGTGCGCTGCAGGATTTTAATCCATGACGGCGTAGTGTGTTACTAATGGTTTTCTTTGAGACTGTGGTCCCAGCTCTCTTCAGGTCATTGACCAGGTCCTGCCGTGTAGTTCTGGGCTGATCCCTCACCTTCCTCATGATCATTGATGCCCCATGAGGTGAGATCTTGCATGGTGCCCCAGACCGAGGGAGATTGACCGTCATCTTGAACTTCTTCCATTTTCTAATAATTGCGCCAACAGTTGTTGCCTTCTCACCAAGCTGCTTGCCTATTGTCCTATAGCCCATCCCAGCCTTGTGCAGGTCTACAACTTTATCCCTGATGTCCTTACACAGCTCTCTGGTCTTGGCCATTGTGGAGAGGTTGGAGTCTGTTTGATTGAGTGTGTGGACAGGTGTCTTTTATACAGGTAACGAGTTCAAACAGGTGAAGTTAATACAGGTAATGAGTGGAGAACAGGAGGGCTTCTTAAAGAAAAACTAACAGGTCTGTGAGAGCCGGAATTCTTACTGGTTGGTAGGTGATCAAATACTTATGTCATGCAATAAAATGCAAATTAATTATTTAAAAATCATACAATGTGACTTTCTGGATTTTTGTTTTAGATTCCGTCTCTCACAGTTGAAGTGTACCTATGATAAAAATTACAGACCTCTACATGCTTTGTAAGTAGGAAAACCTGCAAAATCGGCAGTGTATCAAATACTTGTTCTCCCCACTGTATGTGTTATAGATTTTCAACCTCTGCCATATTGTGGAAGCTTCTCGAATGTCAAGCATGTTATGTATCGCAGGGCAACTCTTAAGGCCCTCTACTCTTTTCTATTTTTACCAATGACCTGCCACTGGCATTAAACAAAGCTTGTGTGTCCATGTATGCTGATGATTCAACCATATACGCATCAGCAACCACAGCTAATGAAGTCACTGAAACCCTTAACAAAGAGTTGCAGTCTGTTTTGGAATGGATGGCCAGTAATAAACTGGTCCTGAACATATCTAAAACTAAGAGGATTGTATTTGGTACAAATCATTCCCTAAATTCTAGAATCTGGTAATGAATGGTGTGGCTGTTGAACAAGTTGAGGAGACTAAATGACTTGGCTTTACCTTAGATTGTAAACAGTCATGGTCAAAACATATAGATTCAATGGTTGTAAAGATGGGAAGAGGTCTGTCTGTTATAAAGAGATGCTCTGCTTTTTTGACACCACACTCAAAAAAGCAAGGCCTGCAGGCTCTAGTTTTTTCTTATCTTGATTATTGTCTAGTCGTGTGGTCGAGTGCTGCAAGGAAAGACCTAGTTAAGCTGCAGCTGGCCCAGAACAGAGTCTTGCTCTTCATAGTAATCAAAGGGCTGATATAAATACTATGCATGCCAGTCTCTCTTGTCTAAGAGTTGAGGAGAGACTGACTGCATCTTTTTATAAAGAAACATTAATGTGTAAACATTAAAATCCCAAATTGTTTGCATAGTCAACTTACACACAGCTCTGACACACACACTTACCCCACCAGACATGTCACCAGGGGTCTTTTCACAGCCCCAAATCCAGAACAAATTCAAGAAAGCGTACAGTATTATATAGAGCCATTATTGCATGGAACTCTGTTCCATCTCACATTGCTCAAATAAACAGCAAAATTGGTTTTAAAAAACAGATAAAGCAACACCTCACGGCACAACGCCTCTCCCCTATTTGACCTAGATAGTTTGTGTGTAGGTATTGATATACAGCGGGTGAAATAAGTATTGAACACGTCACCATTTTTCTCAGTAAATATATTTCCAAAGGTGCTATTGACATGAAATTTTCACCAGATGTTGGTAACAACCCAAGTAATCCATACATACAAAGAAACCAAAACAAATAAGTTCAGAAATTAGGTTATGTGTAATAATGTGAAATGACACAGGGAAAACGTATTGAACACACTTACTGATATTTATTTAATACTTTGTACAAAAGCCTTTGTTGGTAATGACAGCTTCAAGACGCCTCCTGTATGGAGAAACTAGTCGCATGCATTGCTCTGGTGTGATTTTGGCCCATTCTTCCACACAAACAGTCTTCAAATCTTGAAGGTTCAGTGGGCCTCTTCTATGAATCTTGATCTTCAGTTCTTTCCATAGATTTTCAATAGGATTTAAGTCAGGTGATTGGCTGGGCCATTCTAGCAGCTTTATTTTCTTTCTTTGAAACCAATTGAGAGTTTCCTTGGCTGTGTGTTTGGGATCATTGTCTTGCTGAAATGTCCACCCTCGTTTCATCTTCATCATCCTGGTAGAAGGCAGCAGATTTTTGTCAAGAATGTCACAGTAAATTTGCCCATTCATCATTCCTTCAATTATGTGAAGTTTGCCAGTACCATTTGCTGAAAAGCAGCCCCACACCATGATGTTCCCACCTCCAAACTTCACTGTTGGTATGGTGTTTTTAGGGTGATGTGCAGTGCCATTGCTCCTCCAAACATGGTGTGTATTATGACATCCAAACAGTTCAATTTTGCTCTCATCTGACCACACTATATATAGTTGTGCAGCAAACTTTTAACAAGCTTCAACATGCTTTTTTTTCAGCAATGGAGTCTTGCGTGGTGAGCGTGCATACAGGCCATGGCGGTGGAGTGCATAACTTACTGTTTTCTTTGAGACAACAGTACCTGCTAATTGCAGGTCTTTTTGAAGCTCTCCACAAGTGGTCCTTGGCTCTTGGACAACTCTTCTGATTATTCTTTTCACTCCTCTGTCAGAAATCTTGCGAGGAGCACCTGGTCGAGGCAAATTTATGGTGAAATGATTGTCTTTCCACTTCCGTATTATGGCCCCAACAGTGCTCACTGGAACATTCAGAAGCTTAGAAATGCGCCTATAACCAATGCCATCATTATGTTTTGCAACAATTTGGTTGCGAAGGTCTTGAGACAGCTCTTTGCTTTTACCCATCATGAGATATGTCTTGTGTGACACCTTGGCAATGAGACCTTTTTGTAGGCCATCAGTTGGGACTGAACCAGCTGATATTAATTTGCACTGACAGGGGGCTGGATTGCTTTTTAATTACTGATAGTTTTCAGCTGTTGTCTTGGCTTTCCATGCCTTTTTGCACCTCCCTTTCTTCATGTGTTCAATACTTTTTCCCTGTGTCATTTCACATTATTACACATAACTTAATTTCTGAACTTATTTGTTTTGGTTTCTTTGTATGTATGGATTACTTGGGTTGTTACCAACATCTGGTGAAAATATATTTACTGAGAAAAATGGTGACGTGTTCAATACTTATTTCACTCGCTGTATATCAATACCTACACACAAACTATCTAGGTCAAATAGGGGAGAGGCGTTGTGCCGTGAGGTGTTGCTTTATCTGTTTTTTAAAACCAATTTTGCTGTTTATTTGAGCAATGTGAGATGGAACAGAGTTCCATGCAATAATTTCATGTCAATAGCACCTTTGGAAATAAATTTATTGAGAAAAATGGTGACGTGTTCAATACTTATTTCACCCGCTGTATAGGCTACGTGTGCCTTTTTACAACTGTTTTATGTAGTTCTGTCTTTGAGCTGTTCTTGTCTATTAATGTTCTGTATTACGTCATGTTTCATGTTTTGTGTGTAATCCAGGAAGAGTAGCTGCTGGTTTTGCAACAGCTAATGGGGATCCTAATAAAATACCAAAAATACCAAAAACACTCCTGAGCTGCCCTCTCGCTCAAGAGACCAGAGGTGGCAGAACAGAGTACTTGGGTTGAGAAAAAGCCTGAAGGTAGGGAGGAGCAGGTCCTCCTGCTGCTCAGTACGCAAGTACCATGGTCTTGTAGTGGATGTGAGCTTCAACTGGAAGCCAGTGGAGTGTGCGGAGGATCGGGGTGACATGGGAGAACTTGGGAAGGTTGTACACCAAGCGGACTGCAGCATTCTGGATAAGTTGCAGGGGTTTGATGGCACAAGGGGGGAGCCCAGTCAACAGCGAGTTGCAGTAGTCCAGATGGGAGATGACAAGTGCCTGGATTAGGACCTGCGCCACTTCCTGTGTGAGGCAGGGGTTGTATGCTAAGGATGTTGTAGAGCATGAACCTGCAGGAGCGAGTCGCTGCTTTGATGTTTGCAGAGAACGACAGGGTGTTGTCCAGGGTCCCACTAAGGTTCTTTGCACTCTGGGAGGGGGGCACAGTGGAGTTGTCAACCGTGATGAAGAGGTCTTGGAGCAGGCAGGCCTTCCCCGGGAGGAAGATGCAGTCCAAGAGTTGGCAGAGCCTGAGATGCTTGGTGTTCTGTGTGATTCGGATCAGTGGACTCAATAGGCTGAGTGAATGTGGATGTCATCAACCTTCTTTTCAAAGTGGTTGACAAAGTCGTCCGCAGAGAGGGAGGAGGGAGGGAGGGGGATGGGGTAGAGGATTAAGGAGGGAGGAGAAGAGTTTCCTAGGGTTAGAGGCAGAAGCTTGAAATTTTGAGTGATAGAAAGTGCCTTTAGCAGTGGATACAGAAGAAGAGAGGAGGGAGTGAAAGGAAGATAGGTACTTTTTGACTCAGCTCCCCGCAGCTCTGTTCTGTAAGATTGCAATCATTCAGCCACGGAGCAGGAGGGGAGGGCAGAGCCGGCCGGAAGGAAAGGGGACAGTGTGACTCAAATGATGCAGAAAGGCAGGAGCGTCTGGTCGAAGAGGCAGAGTCGGGAGATAGGAGGGAGAAAGATTTAATAGAAGGAAGAGAGGATAAGATAGAAGAGGGGAGAGTAGCAGGAGAGAGAGAGTGAAGATTGCAGCGGGGTAGGGGCTGAGTGGGTAGGGTTGGAAGAGAGTTGGACAGAAAAGGAAACAAAGTAGTGATCAGAGACATGGAGGGGGGTTGCAGTGAGATTAGTAAGCGAACAGCCTCTAGTGAAGATGAGTTTATTACCTGCCTTGTAACTGGGAGGTGACTGGGAAAGGGAGAGGTCAAAAGAGGAAAGAGAAAATGAATTGAAGTCAGGCGTTGGGAGGTTAGTCGCCCAGTACGATGAGTGGTGAGCCATCGTTAAGAAATGAGCTTATCAAGGTGTCAAGCTCATTGAGGAACTCTAAGGGCACCTGATGGGTGATAGATGTCCACTCAAGCTTAACATTGTTGTCAAGTGACAGTGACAGCATGGAATTCAAATGAGGAGATGGACAGGTAAGTGAGGGAGAAAATAGAAAATCTCCACTTAGTAGCCCTGTGCCACCACCACAATGACCAGATGGACTATGAGAAACGTAGTCAGATGAAGAGAGAGCAGCAGTGTTCTCTGCGGTGATCCATGTCAAGGGACAGAAGGGCAGCATAGGCTGACATGAACTCTGCATTTTTGACCGCAGATCAGCTGTTCCAAACGCTGCCAGAGACCAGGAATTCCAGATGGGTTGTGTGCGCAGGGTGCACTAAATTAGATGGGTTGCAGCCAAGGGGTGGGGAGTGTCTGTAAAGCCTACAGGGAGAGGAGCGAATAGGTATAGAAAATACACACATAGTTTCCAAAACTACAAAAGAGCAAAATGAGATCTGAAAATAACTAGGTACGATTCAAATCAAAACAAATCAACGTTTATTTGTCACTTGCGCCGAATACAACAGTTGTAGACCTTACAGTGAAATGCTTACTTACAAGCCCTAACCAACAGTGCAGTTTAAGTAGAAAATAAGTATTATATAAACAATAGATAAGTAAATAACAAACAAAAAAAACAAAAACAAAAAGATTAGAGGGGTATATAGCCTTACTCTCTTTCCTTCCTCAAATAACTCTGCAGAACCGTCTTTGTTTCGGCAACAGTCTTAGTTTTGCAACAAAACTGCCACAGAGAAAACAGGTGAGACTGAAGTACTAACACTAATCATTTCCTTGCAGAGGTGAAGAGCACACCTCCCAGAACTACTTGCTGATTGCCTAGGAGGGGAGAAACAACTTCCCTTCCAATACAGCCACTGATTATGAAGACAACAACATTCACAAATTGCCCCGCCCCTTAATTCTGGTTGATGTGTCAACAATCATCTGCAAGTTAATAGCTGTCAACATTTCACACACCAAGTAGGCTACTGGGAAGACTGGCAGCACTTAAAGTAGATGGCCCTAGCTAACAAAAAGACAGTACTAGACAAAAAAAATAAAGATATCAGGAGACCTCTAGCTATAGAATGAAGCATTATAATCAGTATAATGGTCACTGCAGCCTTGACACTAGTGGATTAAATAAAAAATATATAAAAAAAAAAAACAGAAGGACATTTTTCTTCATTATAAACACAGGAAATGATATTTGCATGACTGACCAGGTGAATCCAGGTGAAAGCTATGATCCCTTATTGATGACACTTGTTAAATCCAATTAATGTAGAGGAAGGGGAGGAGACAGGTTAAAGAAGGATTTTTAAGGCTTGAGACATGGATTGTGTAGGAGTACCATTCAGAGGATGAACGGGCAAGCAAAAGGTTTAAGTGCCTTTGAATGGGGTATGGTAGTGGGTGCCAGGCGCACCAGTTTGAGTGTGTCAAGAACTGCAACGCTGCTGGGTTTTTCACGCTCAACAGATCCAAAAGACATCCAGCCAACTTGACACAACTGTGGGAAGCATTGGAGTCAACATGGTCCAGCATCCCTGTGGAACACTTTCGACACCTCGTAGAGTCCATGCCCCGATGAATTGAGGCTGTTCTGAGGGCAAAAGGGAGGGTGTAACTCAATAGTAGGAAGGTATTCTTAATGTTTTGTACACTCAGAGTACATTTTATGTCACACTCTCAACCTTTTACATTTTTCATGAGCTACTAGCTAATTAATTTGTTTTGAAAACATGTGTTTCTTGTTTTGATTCTCTCAGAATATAGTAACATCAAGGCACATGTAAAGAAAACATGTGTTTCTTGTTTTGATTCTCTCAGAATATAACAACATCAAGGCACATGTAAAGAAAACATGTGTTTCTTGTTTTGATTCTCTCAGAATATAACAACATCAAGGCACATGTAAAGAAAACATGTGTTTCTTGTTTTGATTCTCTCAGAATATAACAACATCAAGGCACATGTAAAGAAAACATGTCGACTGTAATATTGTCATTTTTCCACCCAATCTGAATAATAAAAACACTTTGTTCTTTGAACTTTCTTCCCCTCTCTCTTTCTCTGGGAGGCGGGACACAGAATATGGTTTCAGCCAGTTAGGAGACCTGTACACACACACACGCCTCCTCTCAGAGCCTGCTGATCCCCAAAGAGAGACGAGAGGAGACAGATAATCGGCAGAATGGACAGCACAGTGTGTGTGTTTAGAAAAGGACAGCCAACAGGGGCACTGTGACAATACAACACAAGGCAGAGAGACACACACCCAGGGAACATCTGGCCCAATAGAACCAGAACTAGCAGCTGCTGTTCTCTGTGATAACAACCTAGCAGCAGCAGGCTTAAGACTGAGCCTTTGGAGAGAGATCTGGGCCCATATCCACAAATTGTCTCAGAGTAGAAGTGCTGATCTAGGATCTGTCCATACATTTATTTTCATTATGATCCATAAGTAGAAACTGATGCTAGATCAGCACTCCTACTCTGAGACATTTTGTGGATACGGGCCCTGGGTTGCACAGCCAACGGAAACACACGCAGGCTTCCTTTGAGATTCAGATAGCTATTCACATTTTCAGGCTAATGCTACTTTTGCTGCTTTGTGAGTCATATTTGTTTGTTTATGAATGCTCTATAAAGCCTTTATATCATAAATTGTTTGTTTACATGTGTTGTATTCGCTGCAAATGCAGTAGACCAGTCCAGAATGCTTCTATCTGACCATTCTGAAGTCAAATGTTTCCCCCTCAGTCTGGAGATGCTCATGACCCTGGGACTCAGAACCCTGGGACTAAACACCTCCCTCTGCAACTGGATCCTGGACTTCCGGACGGACAACAACCACTCCCTCAACGTGATCAAGACAAAGGAGATGATCGCGGACTACAGGAAAAGGAGAGCCGAGCACACCCCCATTCACAACGAAGGGCTGTAGTGGAGCAGGTCGAGAGCTTCAAGTTCCTTGGTGTCCTTGTATATCATGGTCCAAACACATCAAGACAGTTGTGAAGAGGGCACAACAACGCCTATTCCCACTCAGGAGACTGAAAAGATTTACCAGGCGGTGTCAGAGGAAGGCCCTAAAAATTGTTCTCTGTTCTCTCTGCTACCGCACGACAAGCGGTACCGGAGCGCCAAGTCTAGGTCCAAAAGGCTCCATGACATCTTCTACCCCCAAGTCTTTTTTTACAGTGCTGCTATTCGTTGTTTATTATCTATGCATAGTCCCTTTGCCCCTACCTAGATGTACATATTACCTAAATTACCTCGCCTAACCTGTACATTGACTCGGTACATTAATGTTATTTAATTCTGTAAAATGTTTAGTAAATATTTTCTTAACTCTTATTTATCTTAAAACTGCATTGTTGGTTAAGGGCTTGTAAGTTTGTATTCGGCGCATGTGACTTTGATCATGATAAGAGAACAGAAACATTTTGAAGCTAAACAGAAAAAGGCTATGCCTCTAATAATAATAATAATAATAATAATTGGATTTATATAGCGCTTTGATCCCAATATAGGGCACTACATTTGACCAGGGCCCATAGGGCTTTGGTCATAAGTAGTCCACTATATAGGGAATAGGGTGCCATTTGGGACACAGACAACAATAACAAAACAGACCCATTGTGAAGCCAGACAGACAGCTGAATTCAGGACCCAGATCAGCTCCTCGAATGCTTTCGGAATGCAGAATGCAGGGCCAAGCTTGCCAGACTCAAACACTTCCACCTGTCACTACAGATATTCTCATTGGCAGTTCAGGCACACACTCCACAGACAACCTGCACTGCAAGTCAATGAGGGCAGTCAGCTCAGAGCCCTGCAGGTGTTTGGAGCCAGGACTGAACAGAACAGAACATTACTCAGCTTGACGTCAGTCAGGAGAGGACACTCTGGACTAGGGGAATGTGGGATGTTAATAGGCAGGGGTACATGGTTTTAACTGTCAACAGGTCTGTGCTGTCACCTTGTTGGTATATGATTTCTTCTTTCTTTCTCTGTGAAAACAGGAGTGTGAGGCCAGAGATACAGAGCCTGAACAGACAAACGGACAGTAGACAAATGTTGTCAGTGTTCATAGTTTAACACACCCAGGTGAGGGATGTGCCAGACTTCCAGAACAGACAGACAGGCATACAGCAGATGGCATGAACCTCTCCTGTGACATCAGTGAGTGCAACCCAAATGGAACCCTATTCCCCATATAGTGCACTACTATTAACCATGGCCAATTTAGCTCTGGTCAAAAGTAGTGGGGAATAGGGTGCCATTTGGGATGCACCCTCTGTATACAAAGCAGGATTATTACTTCCATAGAGACTCTGTATTCTGTTTAAAGCAGGAAGGTGTCGAGGCCTCCTGTGTCTTCAGCCGAACATAGACAGCCTGTGAAGAGGGTACAATTTATACAAACAAGAAGTTAGTCTAAACCATACTAAGTCTGTGTTAATTAAACCACTGAGGTGTTTAGATAAGAGCACACAGTATCCCACTACCACAAATCCCTAGCACACACACCCTAACATACACACGCACACACACACACTGAAGCATCCACCATTTCTTCATTGCGCTTCTTTAGTACAATGGTTCCAGATAGAACCGTTTTGGTTTAAAGTAGAACCGTTTTGGGTTCTATGTAGAACCCTTCCCACAGCGGGTTATACATGGAACCCAAAATGGTTCTACCTACAACCAAAAATAGTTTTTACCTGGAACCAAAAAGGGTTCTCCTATGGGGACAGCCGAAGAACCCTTTTGGAACCCTTGTTTCTAAGAGTGCAGAGACAATGCAGAGCAGACCTTCTTCACTGAGCCCTGAAGTAGGACACTATCATCATAATGCACAGAATTGGGGCAGACATATTCAAGCCTCTCAAAAGATTGAGGGATTTTCTGTCAGAAGCCTGGAAATGTGCAATGTTCTTTTCAGAGCTGCTACAATAACCAAAACAATGAGACAGGAACTCCATATGGAAAACGGATTGTCAAGATGAGAGAAAACATTGGCGCCAAATCCGTTTTCTCATCTCAGTCCCAACTGGCAGAGAATGAAACATGCTCCTAACACTGAAGGACTATGACACTGTAACAACCACTATGCTATAAGAGGTCTACAGCGTTCACATACAGAGTCACATACAGATGTAGGATCTTAATGCCTGGCTCCGCATCTAAATGCCTGGCTATGAAAAGCCAAGTGACATTCACTCCTGATGTATTTACCTGTTGCAAACTCCACAACTACTATGATTATTATTTGACCCTGCTGGTCATCTATGAACATTTGAACATCTTGGAGAAAGAACTGGCCTTAATGGCCATGAATTGTTATAATCTCCACCCGGCACAACCAGAAGAGGACTGGCCACCCCTCAGAGCCTGGTTCCTCTCTAGGTTTCTTGCTAGGTTTTGCCTTTCTAGGGAGTTTTTCCTAGCCACCGTGATTCTACATCTGCATTGCTTGCTGTTTGGGGTTTTGGGGGAAATTAATCCTGCAGCAACAGGAAATGTGAATTATTACGTGGATTATAATACATTTACAGTCTAAAGTTTACATACAACTTAGCCAAATACATTTAAACTCAGATTTTCACAATTCCTGACATTTAGAAATTCCCTGTCTTAGGTCAGTTAGGATCACCACTTTATTTTAAGAATGTAAAATGTCAGAATAATAGTAGATGGAATGATTTATTTCAGCTTTTATTTCTTTCATCACATTCCCAGTGGGTCAGACGTTTACGTACACTCAATTAGTATTTGGTAGCATTGCCTTTAAATTGTTTAACTTGGGTCAAATGTTTCGGGTAGCCTTCCACAAGCTTCCGGCAATAAATTGGGTGAATTTTGGCCCATTCCTCCTGACAGAACTGGTCTAACTGAGTCAGGTTTGTAGGCCTCCTTACTCGCACACACCTTTTCAGTTATGCCCACAAATCTTCTATAGGATTGAGGTCAGGGCTTTGTGATGGCCACTCCAATACCTTGACTTTGTTGTCCTTAAGCCATTTTGCCACAACTTTGGAAGTATGCTTGGGGTCATTGTCCATTTGGAAGATCCATTTACGACCAAGCTTTAACTCCTGACTGATGTCTTGAGATGTTGCTTCAATATATCCACATAATTTTCCTTCCTCATGATGCCATCTATTTTGTGAAGTGCTGTCAGGCTCTGGCCATAGAGAAGCCTTTTGACCATAATACCATGGTCAGAGTCTGACAGATCTATTATTTCTGTTTCTGCAGTGCATTGTCTCTAATTAGGGATCCTACATATGTTTGTATGTTCCACACCGGGGTGGTGGGTCATTGTGTGTATATATGTCTACATGTCATGAAGTAAGTGTGCTTTACATTTGTTTGCTGGATCGTGTTTCATTTTGTATAGTTCGTCAGTTTGTTGATTTATTCAATAAAAAGAAATGTCAAACTATTCCTGCGCTGCACCTTGGTCTCTCACCGTCCCGACTCGTGACAAGTGCACCAGTCTCTCCTGCAGCAAAGCACCCCCACAACATGATGCTGCCACCCCCGTGCTTCACGGTTGGGATGGTGTTCTTTGGCTGGCAAGCCTCCCCCTTTTTCCATCAAACATAACGATAGTCATCATGGCCAAACAGTTCTATTTTTGTTTCATCAGACCAGAGGACATTTCTCCAAAAAGTATGATCTTTGTCCCCATGTGCAGTTGCAAACCTTAGTCTGGCTTATTTATGGCGGTTTTGGAGCAGTGGCTTCTTCCTTGCTGAGCAGCTTTTCAGGTTATGTCGATATAGGACTCGTTTTACTGTGGATATAGATTATTTTGTACCTGTTTCCTCCAGCATCTTCACAAGTTATTTTGCTGTTGTTCTGGGATTGATTTGAACATACTTTGGTGCGAAAAGTGCATCTCTAGGAGACAGAACGCGTGCCTTCAGGCATTTGGAAATTGCTCCCAAGAATGAACCAGACTTGGTTAATTTCTTTCGATTTTCCCATGATGTCGAGCAAAGAGGCATTGAGTTTGAAGGTAGGCCTTTAAATACATCCACAGGTACACCTCCAATTAACTCAAATTATGTCAATAGCCTATCAGAAGCTTCTAAAGCCATGAAATCATTTTCTGGAATTCTGGAAGCTGTTTAAAGGCACAGTCAACTTAGTGTATGTAAACGACTGACCCACTGGAATTGTGATATAGTAAATTATAAGTGAAATAATCTGTCTGTAAACAATTGTTGGAAGAATTACTTGTGTCATGCACAAAGTAGATGTCCTAACCGACTTGCCAAAACTATAGTTTGTTAACATGAAATCTGTGGAGTGCTTGAAAAATGAGTTTTAATGACTTAAACCTCCGACTTCAACTGTATATTTTTGTAGGGGTTGATACATTTTTCATTAGGGCAAATCAAGTCTGAAATTTCAAAGTGGAAATGACAAATGTTAGAAGCCTTTAAAAACTCAAATACACTACACATGTGCATTTCCTGCTGGTTAGGACATTTCTCTGCAACAAAAGATTGATCAGATTAAGATCCTACATCTGTAGTCTTGTTTTTCTCTTGTATAATACAACAGAATAAATCCTTGTTATTTCTCTCTATACTCGATGAGGATGTGTCCCAAATGGAACCCTATTCACTATGGGCCCTGGTCAAAAATAGTGTGTATAGGGAATAGAGTGCCATTTGGGACACATCCTGTGCCTTGCAGCTCAAAACAGAACAATAGGAAATAAAGGGATAAATAACCACAGGGCTGCCAAGCTGAAATCTTACATTTTCTTAATTGAACTATGGGAATGGAACATGTACAGTTGTCCATTACTCTCTCATGAATATATGTATGAGCCACATATCTTAGTTAGAGGCATGCTGGAATTAAATGACACACAAGTGTTACTGTGTGGAAACAAAACACGAAGCGGATTTTAGTTCTTTAGGAAAACATCATTAAGTTGTCATCCAGAGTCACATTTATTTATTTTCCAAGCTGTAGAGCCCCAAAGTGGAGCTGTCATAATACCCATAACACCTAGCGGTCAAACAGGGAAATGGTTCAAATCGTTTTTTCACCATTAATATTTCCCCATAGCGGATTTTAGAAACATTTAAAATAAGGGCTGTGTTTCGTGTAGGCTTACCCTGGCGTGACCTTTGATAAACTTGCACAAGACAGTTCACAGTACTGGCCATTTAAAGAAGTGTAGCTACTTTATTCATTACTACATTTAGCTAACATTAGATAGAATGATCTACCACGTTTTATCAGATTGGAACGTACATTTACTGTTTTTAAACATAAGCTTAAAGAATACCTCCTAGCTCTAGCATTTGATGGGGTTTAGTAGTTGCATTTGTAGGTTTATCAAACTGAGGGGTTTATTTTATTTTATTTCATTGATATTTTATGTGGTGTTAAATGATGTATGTTGTCATGATTGTTTATGTGTTTGTACAGCACTTTGTTCAATGACAAGTTGTGTAAAAGTTCTTAATAAATAAAATAAAACAAACAAACAAACAATAGTTCATCCAGAGATTCTTACTTTCGCCTCAATTCGGCAGTCTCGTCCAGATCATCATGGTAGTTGTAGTTCTTTCTGATAGCCACATTAGCAGCTAATTAGCATTTCATTTTTGGGGGGTAAATACAGGCAAATATATTGATAAAAGTCACCTAGAGAGATTTAAACAGTTATCAAAACGTCACGCCAGGGTAAGCCTACATGGAACACAGCCCTTATTTTAAGTGTTTCTAAAAAACCCTATGGGAAAAATGAATGGTGGAAAAACGATTGTATTTATGGGTATTATGACTCATACTGTGGTACTCTATAGCACACAATATTGCATACAGCAGGTTTTTAAAGGACTAAAGAGTTTGGTCTGCTAAAAAAATATTGCAATACTGGTGATGTCACAGCCCTAGATGACAGTAATGTCACTTACAATGCCTGGATGCCTCATTAGCATAAATATGCATATCTATTTCCAGACAGAAGCAGTCGATGATAGCTGAGATGGAGGGAGATGATACCAGGAGGAAAGGTGAGAAGGTAAAAAGGTGTTTAAAGAGGTAATTAGAGGGATTGATGTGTCTTAAATTATCCTCCCTACGTGGAAAAATCATTGGATTTGCAAAAAGTCATTAACGTAAGGGAATTTACTATTATTTCACCCAACATTTAACTTAAATCCAATGACATGGTAAAATGTTTTGTTGATTTCACATTGAATTCACGTTAGTTGACAACTCAACCAAATGTAAATCAAATCTGTGCCCAGTGGGTTGTATTACTTAGACACTATGTTACTCCACCCCAGCAGTTATAACCCAAGCGTTGAAATGATTGGCTAATGTCAAGCTTTTTTTTCCTTCACTGTGGTGGGGAGTCAAAGTTATTTTATTAATGTCTATAGCGAAGTATTACAAAAATGTATTGACAAAAACACTGTCTGCGTCCCAACTTGCACCCTATTTCCTTATAGACATGGTGCAGCCGATCTCCCTTTCTCTTCTTCCTACTACCCACCTCTCCTTTACTCTTCCTCTCCTTCTGGAAGACAGCAGGCAGCAGCCATATCCTCAACCCCACCTCTCCTCATTTCCTTCTCTACTCTCCCCTTCCTCTCCACTCTTCGTCCTGCAAGACAGCAGCCAGCTGGGCCCCCATATCGTCCTCCAGAGTCCCATATCCCCCCCTCTCCTCCTTTACTTTCCTCCTCTCCTCTGTTTCTCTACTCCTCCAGCCAGCTGTAGCCCTATCTCCTCTCCTCCTCTCCTCTTCCTACCAGCTTTGCCCCTGGTCCCCATTACCCAGAACAGGGAGGCATGGTCCACATCCCTCTTATGCTAATGTGGGGAGGCTGTGGGCACATAATGTTCCATCAGGATCATGCTAATGTAGGCAGCTGCCAAAAAATACCCCATCAGGAATTCTCCAGGGTTGCCACACATGAATGAGAGAAAGAGAGAGATGGATCCATGGCCTTTCAAGTGGCTTGTGTCCCATCTCTTTAACAGCTCCTCTGGGCTTTAGTGGTTTGTTTCCAGTGACACAGATACTTCATCCCAGACACAACACAACATAGAGACACAACACAGAGAGACACAACACACAACACAGAGACCCAACACAGAGAGACCCAACACAGAGAGACCCAACACATAGAGACTCAACACAGAGAGACACAACCCAGAGACACAACACAGAGAGACACAACCCAGAGACACAACCCAGAGACACAACACACAACCCAGAGACACAACACATAGAGACCCAACACAGAGAGACACAACACAGAGAGACACAACACAGAGACACAACACACAACCCAGAGACACAACACAGAGAAACACAACACATAGAGACCCAACACAGAGAGACCCAACACAGAGACACAACACATAGAGACCCAACACAGAGAGACCCAACACAGAGAGACACAACACATAGAGACCCAACACAGAGACACAACACATAGAGACCCAACACAGAGAGACACAACACTTAGAGACCCAACACTTAGAGACCCAACACAGAGACCCAACACAGAGAGACACAACACATAGAGACCCAACACAGAGAGACCCAACACAGAGAGACCCAACACAGAGAGACACAACACATAGAGACCCAACACAGAGACACAACACATAGAGACCCAACACAGAGACACAACACATAGAGACCCAACACTTAGAGACCCAACACAGAGAGACCCAACACAGAGACACAACACATAGAGACACAACACATAGAGACCCAACACATAGAGACCCAACACAGAGACACAACACATAGAGACCCAACACTTAGAGACCCAACACAGAGAGACCCAACACAGAGAGACCCAACACTTAGAGACCCAACACAGAGAGACCCAACACTTAGAGACCCAACACAGAGAGACCCAACACTTAGAGACCCAACACAGAGAGACCCAACACTTAGAGACCCAACACAGAGAGACCCAACACAGAGAGACCCAACACATAGAGACCCAACACACCGAGACCCAACACAGAGAGACACAACACAGAAACACAACATAGAGGCCAAAGCTACTGGCTGCCATCTCTACCACACACTGTCTTCATCTAAAATGGCACCCTATTCCTTATATAGAGCACTACTTTTGACTGGGGCCCTGGTAAAACGTAGTGCACTATGTAAGGAATAGGGTGCAATTTGGGACGCACACACTGACTCCCACAGTAGCAGAGAGGATCGAAACAGTCAATAAAATCTAATCAAATAAAATACAATTGTATTAGTGGCATACACATATTTAGCATAAGTTAATGCAGGTGTAGTGAAATGCTTGTGTTCCTAGCTCCAACAGTGCTAGTGTAGATTTGTCACTATAACTGAGACAAAAAACCTGGAGCATGGTATGTAAAGAGACTACATGACATCAATATAGAGAACAGTTGAAAAGATTATTTTCATTATTTTCACACAAGAAAATACCAACCAATTGAAAAGGAAAACTAAAATAGCATGTGCAGGAGAAATAGAAAACCCTGGCTTGTAAGGTACCTCCCCTTTTCAAATGATTATGGAATAAATGTGAATGTAAACAAGATGTAAATAGAAGTAAACACAATCTAAATAGATGCAAACAAAGGCAGGGGGGTTTCAGCGGGACTCCAGGCAGGTCTACTATAAAGGGAATAGGGGGCCATTTGGGTCACAGTCCTGCTGGTCTGCCCCGTCACTCCGGCTGTATCGACCCAGGATTGATCCCTTCTGCCTGGGACAAACAGGAGGCTGCTCTGGGACAGACGAGGCAGAACCCCAGCCCCTCTGCTCTCTTTTCATCTATTATGCATTTCCACTGATTGTCCCTAGACAGAACAGATAGACTGTGGTTCCTAATTAAAAGGCTATACTGCTGGTTGCTATAACCGTTCCTTTATTCCTACAGAAGTCAGTAGATTGAATAGGGTTGATGTGTGTTGTGATCAGGCCCAGCCCAGCAGCCCAAGGGCTCCACTGTAGTGTTTCAACTTCAACCAACCGCTAGAGTTGAAAAACAATCAAACACGCTCAGAAGGGTTTGTTGTGTAGAGTGAGAATATTCCCAATGTGAGTCGAGATGTGTTCTGAAAATGAACAATATTTCTTAAGACTCACATTTCCCCATCCAAGACATGAGTCCATGGCGAGAGAGAGAGAGAGAGAGAGAGAGAGAGAGAGAGAGAGAGAGAGAGAGAGAGAGAGAGAGAGAGAGAGAGAGAGAGAATGTCTATGTCCCAGAGTGCAACAGCAGCAGTGTGGCAGCATGGCTTTAACCCAGAGAAACTCAACCAGAGAAACTGGGACAACATGAATTTTAGATGCCTCCCGTGAAAAACAAAGAGAAGCATCTGAACTGAGCAGCAGTAGAAGGAGGAGGAAAGTCTCCCAGAAGCCATCATCGCTGAGCTGAGCTGAACAGAGAGCTGATGTTAATGTTAGTGGTAAATCAACCACAACTCTCCTGATTGATACGAAGCTATTCCCTCTAGATCTGATACATACACACATCTACGTATCTATGATCTATCTATCTACTACCCACCACAGGGCTGATGTAACAGTAGATGCTTTTTTCAAATATGTCAGCTTTTGGTATTTCGAAAATAATATATCTTGAGGAAAGTAACATCATGAAAGACATGCATACTGACACAACATCTGTTTTCATCCAGAGATGTGGAACTGTGATGTCTTTTTCTTCAAGTCAGACCCTCCTATCTCTCTCAGACTGTGTCCCAAATGGCAACCTATTTCCCTATATAGTGCACTTCTTTAGACGAGAGCCCAGGTCAAAAGAAGTGCACAATATAGGGAAAAGGGTGCCATTTGAGATGCAATCACACTCAGTCAGGCACAGCCACTGTGGCATACCATTTACATGTTGTAACCATTATTTTCTGGCAGTGTCATCACAACCTCCAGACTGATGACAGTTGTCTACTTCCTGGGTGAAGAGCTGACACAAGCTGAAATATGTCTGTCCATTCCTCAGACATGTTCTAAACGTCCATGTCTTCAGGTAAATGTTTAACTTAATTCTATGAAGCTCAAACTACACAAGACAACAGGACAGAAGTCTCCCAGGCTGTAACGTGTGATCAACCATGTCCTCAACACCTCAATATGCCTTTTAATGGGAATTGAAAGATCATGGCCCAAATAAGTACATCCGATAAATGTGACTAAAGGTTTCAAACATCAGTAACACGTTCGGTGCGAGAAAATAAACAGTTTTTCTCAAGAAAATATATATACTTTTTTTTTTCTTCTGACTACTGAGAAATAACCAGCAGCATGAAGCCCAAACAGGGACCTTGGTGTTCCATTGTGATTAGTTCCAGAACGTTGCTCAATGAAAATTGTAAGAGGCTGCAGTGTTGGTTCCAAGGCTGGTTTTGTGCTTAGCCTGTCTAAGGGCCCTGTTCAAAAGTAGTGCACTATATAGGGAATAGGGTGCTATTTGGGACATGACCCTGGTATTTGCTCTGTAATGCCGGTCAAAGGCTTCTAATCCAATGTAGCGCTACAGGGGGCAGGGGGAGGGGGCAAGTTTCCTGTACTAAGCAGCAATATGACCCAGAAACATAACAGATACAGACAGACCATGCTTGTGCCCCTAATGGCACCCTATTCCCTATTTAGTGCATTACTTTTAACCAGAGCCCTATGGGCCTAGGTCAATTGTAGTGCACTATATATGGTATAGGGTGCCATTTGGGACGTAGCCCAATACATACCGGCTTTCTGACCTTTCAACTCTGCTCACAGACTGTATACACCCACTAAGACTGTCAAGCAGCATGACAACCTAAACGCACACACACACACTGCTTTGTCATGTTTAGACAACAGGACATAAGCCATGTGACAAACGGTAGCCTGAGTTTAGTCACATTACTGATTGACATTTAGATTTCAACTTAAGTCAAGGAAAATATAAAGATATAAAGAATATTAATAGTTTCTCACACTGAGACTGAGTGCTTAGACATTTAATGCATGGGCGGTCCTTATGAATATGAGCCTGGCGTTGGCTGCCTCACAAATGGCACACTATTCTTTATATAGGGAGCCATTTCAAACACTTTTTATATTACTGCAGCAGCAAGGTCACTGGGCTGGTCTCCTGGGGCCGGGTAGATGAATGAAGCTGGTGCACTAACACAGCTAGGCTACACATCACAATTACTGTAGGCCTACTGCATCAACTATAACACTGTTACTGTAGGTCCTACTGCAGCATCTATAACACTGTTACTGTAGGCCTACTGCAGCATCTATAACACTGGTAGTCTATGCCAATTGCAGCATCTATAACACTGTTGCTGTAGGTCCTACTGCAGCATCTATAACACTGTTACTGCAGGCCTACTGCAGAATATATCACACTGTTACTGTAGGCCTACTGCATAATCTATCACACTGTTACTGTAGGCCTACTGCAGCATCTATAACACTGTTACTGTAGGTCCTACTGCAGCATCTAACACTTTTACTGTAGGCCTACTGCAGCATCTATAACACTGTTACTGTAGGACTACTGCATCATCTATCACACTGTTACTGTAGTCCTACTGCAGCATCTATAACACTGTTACTGTAGGACTACTGCATCATCTATAACACTGTTACTGTAGGCCTACTGCAGCATCTATAACACTGTTACTGTAGGACTACTGCATCATCTATCACACTGTTACTGTAGGCCTACTGCAGCATCCATCACACTGTTACTGTAGGCCTACTGCATCATCTATAACACTGTTACTGTACGTCCTACTGCAGCTCCCCTTTGGTCACTCCCCCCCCCCCCCCCCACCCCACGCCCTCAACAGTCTTTACTCTACCTCCACCACAAAGGACATTTCATCACTGCTACAGTTCTTATGATGTATATGTGCTATTTATATTTATATTGTTTTCATTATTTTATTTAACTTAGTCCTGTATGTTGGAGCTCAAAGCCTAAGATTTTCACGGTAGCCTGCTACCACACCTGCAACCCTGTACATGTGACTATTACAGCTTTCATCAGACTGGCTTCTATAGAGAAGATAAACGAGCTAACCAGGCTTAATGAGCTGAGATGAGGGACGGTGGCACCAATGGGCAGGATACTGCCTTGTAGCACCACAACACAGTCTTGTAGCATCTGTCTGATAGGAGGTTCATTATTCTCCTCCACGGGACAGTCTACAGTTGATGTGTCAGAACGGATGGATGATGTTGGTCTGTCACGAGTTTACCTTTCAGACTCAGGAGTGGTGTTCTATCATCTAGGTTGCGTCCCAAATGGCACCCTATTATCTATACTGTAGGGCACTACTTTTGACCAGGGCCCATAGGGCCCATAGTGCACTATATAAGGTATAGGGTGCCATTTGGGACGTAGCCCTAGTCTAGATCGAGGGATGGCCAACTCCAGTCCTCAGCCATATACCCTAGTTATTCATAGCGCTAGCTAGATGCAAAATGTCACTCCCTATGTTCAGGATGCATGTGCACATCAAGATAAATCTGCATGGCACAGTTTTCACAAGGTTTTTACAGGGCCTTATATGATAGATCACTATGGTTGAGTTCCTTCCCATCTACATTGCAGATGCATGCCAGATCTTACAAGACATGGATAGGTACAGTATTTTTAACATATCAACTAACCACATCACATGATATTGCCATCTGATGCCTGACTGCATAGTCGATGACAACGACGCAGCACACAACCATTAGTTGATGCAATGCAACGCCTGCAAATCTAGTCGGGCAGGAACTTGACTTATATCGCTCTTCCACTCCTACTCCTCCTCCTCCCTCTCCTACTCCTCCACATCTTCCTACTCCTCCTTTCATCCACTCATCATTGTCAACCTGACTCTACTTGACTCTGCTTTCTGTCTCTCCACGTCTCTCTCTCCATTGTTCTGTAATCAGACTGGTCTCTGTTCAGAGCCCTGACCCACAGAATAATTCATTCATACATACAGGAGAGACACGATCAGCATTATATTAGAATTATGCTAAAATCTTCCCTCCATCCCAATGTCTCTCTCAGATTGAGACCATGCTGCTACAGTATGTGTTCATCCAACCACAAGTGAACTATGGCGATATGAATCACAGACAGATGCAGCCCTGCATAGGATGCGTCCCAAATGGCATCCTATTCCTACAGTTGACTACTTTTGACCAGTGTACTATAAAGAGAATAGGGTGCTATTTGGGACGCACACTACATCTCTACCCTGGCCTGCTACAGCAATCACCCTTTTAGATTACATCT
The DNA here is from genome assembly GCA_023634145.1 of Thymallus thymallus. Classification (NCBI taxonomy): domain Eukaryota; kingdom Metazoa; phylum Chordata; class Actinopteri; order Salmoniformes; family Salmonidae; genus Thymallus; species Thymallus thymallus. Next base: position 16,485,179 of record CM042378.1, read on the forward strand.
TTGCTCTTTAACAATCCCTAAATTAGTGTTATGCTATTAATTCTAGTTCTCATGTACAGTAGTTTGTCCTGTCTGATGACAGAGACATGTTAATGGAACCATTAGTTAGAGGAGAGGAGACATTACTCAGAAAGAAATAGCATGTTCTGATACAGAACAGTTCACCGTCATACACACTATTTCATCATACCAGGGGCACATTAAAAACACATCTCCTGACATGCAGCACTAAAAACTATCACATGAAACACAGTATGCTTCCCACATGGCACTCTATTCCTATAGTGCACTACTTTTGACCATAGGGCTCTGCTCAAACGTAGTGCACTATATAGGAAATAGGGTGCCATTTGAGACTCAATTACAATTTCCACAAGGAGTTGATGGATGATGGTTAATAAAGACAGATTTTCCATCCAACACATCTCTTTACAAATGAAAGCCATCATATGAAACAACTATAGCATAGTAGAACTAATATTTAACCATTTATCCAGATATATTAGACAGGAAGCCTAAGAGGCCAAATGGGAACTATTAGTGAAATATGATGATTGAATGGACTGGTTCCATCTTCATACCTGCAATGGCTACCATTCTATAGCGTTATACAGTTAGACCTTACTGTTACTACCATCCTTCACTAGCCAATGTCCACCTAATGTTATATATATATACTTCTATGTCAAATCAATCAATCAAATGTATTGATTGATTGATTGATTGATTGATTGATTGATTGATTGATTGATTGATTGATTGATTGATTGATTGATTGATTGATTGAACGGCTCATAATAATGGCTGGAACGGAGCAAATGGAATTGCATCATGGAATGGAAACCATGTGTTTGATACCATTCCACTAATTCCACTCCAGCCAATACAACAAGCCCGTCCTCCCCAATTAAGGTGCCACCAACCCCCTGCCAAGTTCAATTCCACTAAACCGAAACCTGTTGACAGATTGATCCATCTCTTGTAAACATTCATATCATGTTTCCAATCTGACCTGCTGCCATCCCTGGGGTCCATATGGTCATGATAATGGATTGTATTGTGGTGGCTGATACAGTATTATGGAAGACCTATGCTCACCACAGAGCAAAATGGTCAAGTAAGTCTGTGAACATCATGGCATGAGTCTGCATCTGATGCAGAGGGGCTGTAGACATGTGTCAGTGTGATGGGGCTAGCTGGTCTGTTTCTTGTTCCCCTGGTGATGACAGGGCATACAGGTGGAATGGGGTCTAGCAGCCAGACCACAGCAGCACAAATCTCTTCCCTGTACCTACGGACAGACAGACCGACAGAGAACTACGGCGACAGACACACCCCACTGGGCACAGACGTCAGTTAAACATCTAGTTTTGATTTACATTTGGTTGAGTTTTCAACTAACATGAATGTGAAATCAACAACAAATGTCATGATGTCATTGGATTTATGTTAAAAAGTTGGGTGAAAAAAACATGAAATGCCCTTACATAGATTTTTTTCAAATTCGATCAGTTTTCCATGTTGATTCAACATCATCACTTTGATTTTTGGGGTTGAAATTATTAAAGTTAATTCAACTCGTTTTTACCCATTTGTATAACTTCTGTCCACCACATCCGACCTGGCCACCATGATGACCCTTCATGCCTCCCGTATCTGGTGTTCCAAATATTGTAATGGGTCATGTTGTGTTATTTGTCATCTTCAGATGTTGAAGTGTAGCCTAACAAGCACAAACTCAACTGACTGGCCTACCTGGTTAAATAAACGTGAAATAAAATAAATAACAGAGTTCAGAGTAATGCCTCAATCCCTAATAAGAATGCACCCCATCACTAATAACACCCTGTAATCTGCAATCTCTAGTTAGATGGTCTCTAGAATACAATATCAGACCTATACAGAACAGAACACATGCAGCAGCAGCAACCTGCCGTTTTGCCAGTCATCCGCTGAGACCCTCACCCTTTATTATGGCGCTACAATGTAGCGCCTAGTGCGTGAAATAGCCTATATTTCCTTACCAGGTTGAGCACAGTCTCCACGATATCCCTGTTGCTAACCTCCCCAACTTGGATCAATCCGATCAGAACCGCGAATTTCATCTTGATATTCCGGATGGGCACCTGCGGGTTGATCATCCCGGTGGGTAGAACCATAGAACACGAGCCAGATACCATTATTTCCCCCGTGCCAGAGCCCGCTGGCTGCCCATGACCCGCGGGGATTTGTCGGTCCGAAAGCGACACAGCACCCGGCATCTTCACCGCCGGCCTCTCACTTGTCATTTCCTTTCAACCAGATCGATGTCACCTGTTTTAATCGCTGTTCAACTGCATCGATTAAACAGGATAAAAAATAGAAGATTCTGGAAGAGCCTGGCGAAAAGGAAACCCCTCTACCGGTTACATCCACTCTATCTGCCGTGCGCGAATAGAAACTGCAATCTGGTAATAATTTATTGAGTGTAGAACGAGCCGTATTCTTCCCTGTACGCAGACGTCTTCTGGCAATCTGAACAGATTGAACCTGAACAGCGCGGCAGCCGCTGCAGGGTCTTTAGGCTATGGCTCTGCCGCTCTCCGTCATGTTGCCGCCCCCTGCCTGCGGGAAGAAGCGCATCACGCCTGCCTGCAAACCAAAGTAAGAGAACCGCTCTAACAAAACCCTGAATTTAAGAATTGGTGAATGTGTATGTACACTTAGGAGATAATACTTTAATGGGATTCAACAAAGCCATTACAGTTGAATTGGTTGTGAATCAGTCCATCTTTCAAGGGCGATTCTAGGATTAGAGGTTTAGGGGGGCTCAGCCCCCAGCATGAGGTGAGGTAGAGAGCATCATTTTGTTATTGATTAATTAATTACAGTATAATTGTCCTTAATTTGGCTGGAATCTGTGAAATTCATTACAGTAGCCTATAATGTGTTCATAACGTCACCACTGTGTGTTTGTATTTAAGGATAATAGTCATATTGGAGAATTACTCAAAAAAGATACAGTTGAGAGATCTAAAAAATACCTGGGAAAGTTTGGTTTTGAGGTGTGATACCCTAATCTCTAATCATTTCATACAACAATGCATTAATACAATACCATAATATCATATAAAAAACACTGCATGGTCTATCAAAATAGGACCTTTATTCACTGAAACAAATTGTGAGTTCCTCCAGTCCAGGGGTTCAGGTGCAGGGTACATGGTAAAGTACAGCAGAAATAAAAGTCTGCTTTAAATTACAAATTACATACATTACACAGGTTTCTTGTTCTGTCATACAGATCGGCAGCTGTAGCATCACTGCGTTTCTCCTTGAGAGTGTCATACACAGCCTATTTGTATATAAATGCTTGAGCAAGGTCAACTTTCTCCTTTTGTAGATACTTGTGTAAACCTGCTGTCACGGACAGAAGATCCTGGAACATCAGCAGCAAATAGACTGTGGAGACTTTGCAGTTTTGCCTTCAGTCCCTTTGCCATAGCTGTTCTGATGGTTGAAAGGCACTCAATGACGGCAAGAATATATTGTCAAGTATTGCATTTACTGATCGAAGGTGGCATGCCCAACGGGGGTTTGACAGTTCCACAAGTTCAGAGGGCTGCAATCCTAGTTTCTTTTGAGTGTCTGCAAACTTGGTGGTTAACCAGCGAGACACTAAAAACGGAATACACACTTTCAAGCATGTCAAAAAACTCTGTACCCTCAGAAACTGCTTTGCATGTGTGACACAAGACAAGGTTTGGCTCGTGTGCATAACAATGCATATATATTGCTTCGGGGTGCTGCTTTCTGAAATGGTCTTGCACACCCCCATCTGACCCACTCGTGACTGCAGCCCCATCGTAGGTCTGTACCACATGTTAACGCATCAATTCCTTTTTCCTGCAATTGGTGCTCTAATGCAGCTGTTATTGATTTAGCATCAACACCTGTCAGTTCTGTTAGGGCTAGGAACCGCTCCTTAACTGGACCCTCGGTGCTGACATATCTAACACAGACTGCCAATTGTTCAGAGGGTCCGTCTCTGGCCTCATCAGCCATAATGGCATACATCTTAGACTCCTTCGTTTCATTGACAATAGTTGCAGTCACCTCTTGTGCACAGCACTCGATCATATCATTCTGGCACGCTGGTGAGAGGTAAGTGCTGTTTGATGGGGCTGTGTACTTCTGCAGGAAAGGATCAAACTGCTTTAAAAGGGCCATGCACTCAAGGAAGTTCCCTCTATTATGGCTTTCAACCTTTTTGATGTGACCTCTAAAAGGTATTCCTTGCTTTCCCAACAAGGAGGTGACCACCACAACACAGTGTATGTACTGTCTTCTCTCAGTTATTTAGTTTACATATGCTGCTTCTATCTGCTGTACAACATTTCCTTGTGAGGCACTAGCCTTGTAGCTCTTCCAGGAGGCAACACTTTCCTTGTGAGATTGAGTTGCTTCTTGTTTTTGGAACACATTCAGAGCTTTCTTTCAATTTTTGCACCCAGTTTCAACAAATGTGTTGTGTTTCAGGTTTCTACCGAATATTCGACATGCAAAGCAGAAGGATGTATTTTTTTCCACAGAGTATTCTAACCATTTAAAAGTGTCAAACCACTTTTCCTGAAAGGCTCTTTTCTGCAGCCAAAGCACTCTTGGGGATAGTTTTGCAGTTTCACTTGCATAGGACATGTGTGCTTATCTCCCAAGTAATCTATATTTGCAGCTGCCACCAACACTGTGCTCTCTCTCTCTCTCTCTCTCTCTCTCTCTCTCTCTCTCTCTCTCTCTCTCTCTCTCTCTCTCTCTCTCTCTCTCTCTCTCTCTCTCTCTCTCTCTCTCTCTCTCTCTCTCTGTCTCTGTCTCTGTCTCTGTCTCTGTCTCTGTCTCTGTCTCGCCTCTCCGATGCTGTGCTCTCTTTCTCTTTCTCTCTCTCTCTCTCTCTCTCTCTCTGCTGCCTCTCCGAAACTGTGCTCCTTTTCTCTCTCTCTCTCTCTCTCTCTCTCTCTCTGCTGCCACTCCAACACTGTGCTCCTTTTCTCTCCCTCTCTCTCTCTCTCTCTCTCTCTGCTGCCACTCCGATGCTGTGCTCTCTTTTTCTTTCTGCTGCCTCTCCGATGGCCCAATCTCTCTCTCTCTGTACTGTGACAACCACAATCAAACATACAATTATACTCATGTTTAGTGTATTATCCATCATTGTATCAATAAACAAATGTATTCTTTTAAAGTGACATTGGTTTTATGTTTGAAAATATATTTAAGAAAAATAAATAACTGAAAGATAGAATACATAATACAATACTTGATACATAGAGCGGCAATATGAAAAAGTATAAATAGTCTAATAGCCGCCGGCAGGAAGGACCTCCTGTAGCGATCTCTGGCACACCATGGTGGGATCAGTCTGTGACTGAAGGTGCTCCTCTGTGTCATAGCCATGGCATGCAGAGGGTGGGTGACGTTGTCCATGATGGCCAGCAGTTTGGCCAGGATCCGTCTCTCCGCCACCTCCTCTAGAGTGTCAAGGCTCATCCCCAGGACAGAGCTAGCCTTCCTGATCAGTTTATTTACCCGAGAAGCATCACCAGAATTTATGTTGGCTCCCCAGCACACCACTGCAAAAAAGATGTCACTGGCCACCACAGACTGGTAGAAGGTATGCAGTATTTTACTGCACACGTTGAAACCTGAGCCTCCTCAGAAAGTAGAGTCGGCTCTGGCTCTTTTTGTACAGGGCCCCGGTGTTACCAGCCGATTCCAGCCTGTTGTCCATATGGACTCCCAGGAACTTGTATGACCCAACCATTTCCACATCCATCCCTTGTATAGGGACAGCAGTCAGTTGGGCCTTGGTTCTCCTGAAGTCCACCACCATCTCCTTTGTTTTGCTGATGTTGAGCTGAAGAAGGTTCTGCTCACACCACAACACAACATCATTGATTGTGCTCCTGTACTCCTTCTCCTGCCCATCCCTGATGCACCCTACAATTGTGGAATCATCCGAGAACTTCTGTAGGTGTTATGTTTCAGAGTTATATCTGAAGTCCGAGGTGTAGAGGGTGAACAGGAAGGGGGACAGGACCGTTCCCTGGGAGGCCCCTGTATTGCTCACTGCCCATTCTGACACACAGCTCTGTAGTCACACAAATTGTGGCCTACTGTTCAGGTAGTCCGAGACCCAGGAGACTAAGGGTGCTTCCACTTTCATCCTCTTCATCTTCTCACCCAGTAGCAGGGGCTGAATGGTGTTAAAGGCACTGGAGATGTCAAAAAACATAACCCTCACAGTGCAACCTGAGTTGTCCAGGTGAGAGTAGGCCCTCTGCAGAAGGTAGATGATTGCGTCATCCACACCGATGTTGCGCTGATATGCGAACTGCAGTGATGTACACACCAGGGGTCTGAGGTGAGAAAGGACTAACCTTTAAAGGGTCTTCATGATGTGGGATGTTAGCGCTACAGGTCTGAAGTCATTCAGGACAGTGGAGTGCGCCTTCTTTGGCACTGGGACGAGGCAGGATGTTTTCCACAGCACAGGGACCCTTTCCAGGCTCTGGCTAAGGTTGAAGGGTCGCTGGAGTATTCCACACAGTTGATCAGCACAGACCCTAAGCACCCTTGGGCTGATGCCATCAGGGCCCGCCGCTTTCCACTGATGTAGTCTTTCCAGCTCTCTCTTCACTTGGTTGGTGGTGAAAGCCAGCCCAGGTGGAGAGTTGGGGGGAATGGGGGTGTTGAGGATCAGTCCAGAGGGAGCAGGGGCGGAGGTGGGGGTTAGGGGGGGTGGCTGATTGTCTCAACAGAGGTGTTGTGAGCAAAGTGGGGGTGGGACAGCCATGAGGGTGTGTGGCCTGGGGAGCTGGAAGGGAGGTGGACAGGGCCAGTATCGAACGTGTTAAAAAATTGGTTCAGCTCATTGGCTCTGTCCTGGGTCCCCTCCATCTGCCCACTGTTTG